>JARFIZ010000144.1:0-108990 GCA_036325965.1 Sinopyrophorus schimmeli
TATCGTATCTTTTCGCTCCCCTTTCACTCATTGATATGAGAAATAAAAATTGGTCACGTTAATCATACTTCTTGAATAGCAAAAACTTGATGTACTCCTAATTTTTAACTCAGTAAAAACTTGCAGACCACATGATTTACACTTGTGGATTACAAATGTAAGATTCTCTAAGATGTCAATTCGTAGCAGGGGGCTGCCGCTCCGTAGGGGGTCGCAAAAAGGTTTTTAAGAAAAATTATGGAGCTTTATCGGTCGAAAAAAAAACTTAAATACGTGCTGGGGATCATTGTAATATTTCACAATTCTTATGGGATTAGGACTTCTAAAATGTCATACTTCGGAGCAGGGACGGGCAACTTTTTTTCCATACAGGGCTACATTTAAAAAATCCGATGGGTAGCGGCCCG
The DNA here is from genome assembly GCA_036325965.1 of Sinopyrophorus schimmeli. NCBI lineage: Eukaryota > Metazoa > Arthropoda > Insecta > Coleoptera > Elateridae > Sinopyrophorus > Sinopyrophorus schimmeli. Next base: position 408 of record JARFIZ010000144.1, read on the forward strand.
CACGCTATAGTAAAAAAAACCGTAATTGTCGCCAGTTCTTTTAGTAATGCAATTTTTATAATTATTTTTTTGGGTTTCGCTGGCCGCAGAAAATGGTATGGGGACCCCCGTCACTGGTTCAGCATTGCTCTTAACGATTTTACGGAAATTTCTCTGAAAATTATTAATTTGAGAAGACATTCATTTAATTCACGTTTTATCTATTTTTAATGCTTTTTGTTTACATAAAGCAATTACGTATTATTTATTTAAAAGTCTAAATATCTCGTGGCGCCATTGAATAGCTTGTTGGCAATGGTTTGATTAGTTAAGATGTACGATACAGTGTCTAATTTTGTTAAAAGGTTTTAGCAAAATATATTTTTAACAGCGCGCACAATCGAAAAAAAATCAGATGTCTCATTTGTGGAGTACCTGCCGTTTAAAATTTAAACTCATCAATCATATTTTCGCTTCGCGTATCGCGTAAACGTGATCTTTTTCGAGTGCCCACATTTTTAGATGTTTCCATTATCGCACACATTTTATCAGCTTTGCGTTCCGATATGGGGGCACGGTATTGAAACAACTTTGATTGCCCCAATGAAGTGCTTAGTTCTATAGCAACAGTAGTTCGATCCTCGTGTCCCTCGGCCAGATTCACTCAAAATTTGTTGTTTGGTGCACGTAAAAAAAAATGTACAGACCTAATTATGAAACGGTTCTCGATAACCATGAATTTTGCAACAAGTTTGTGATCTTCCACCGAACCAGCTTTGGAAATAAATTTCTAAAGGTCGCGAAATTGATAAATCAATTATTTCATAATTATCGGTTTAGAAATGCGATAAAATTTTTTAATTTACGAAATATGTGAGATAGACGTTGATCTTAAACTCGACTTTAATTAACTTATATCATAAAACTGATTGCGTTCTTCCTCTGCACATGGCTTTTCATTATTTTAAATAAGCTCGTGTGTGCTTGACTCATATTAATTTTGCGGTAAGTCTAAATTATTTTTAATATTAATGAGCGGCTTATAATTACGTTCTTTGAATAATTTATTACTATTAAACGTGTTTGAAAAAAAGTTCGCGTTCTCTAAATTAAAAATTTCCAAAAAAAAAATTTTTGGTGCCGGTACAATAGATGTTCGTGGTGTGCATTAGTTGACTTTACAATAAGCTATTATTACTAGTTGTAAAGTTATTTAGGTCGCCTTTATTCGACGGTTTAGATGATAAAAATGGAAAGTGTGACAACTGCGGAGATAAAGAGCTCGCTCTACACCTGTCCTTTTGCCATAATTTATTTTGCATGTTGCAATTATCCGCGACAAGCAAACCTCAATTACATGCTCTCGTAACATTATTTCTCGAATGTAAATTGAAGTGTTTTTTTTGATATTACATGGCGACAAACCGAGTGATTTTTGTGATACTTTGTATTCAGATCGTATCGTCCTGAAGAGCCATCGACAAGTGCTGATTTCGGCCATTTTGTCGTATGGTCCTGTTCAGAAGGGATGCTGTAATCCCGAATCGTTGGCAAGTGCGCAATCGCGCTCCAGGGATGATCGACAACCCTTATTTTAAGGATGGAGGACTGTTCACATCTTACCGGGCAGCATTAGATTACATACGAATTTCTAATACTGTCAGGTAAAGATGTCGTCCGGACTCCTAATACAACGATTACTTCGAAATCTCAATAGGGTTTTTTTTGCAAGTTCACCTTCGAAAAGGGGGCAAATAACAACAGGTGTATGACCTATTGACAAAGAAGCAATTTCTATACTTACAACTGTTACTTTATATACAATTAATTGCAATTACAAATTGCGCAATGTTACCAATTACTACTAATTTCAATTGAGATTTATTCGAAAAATCGGGGACCTGTTTGTATTTTAATGTTTTAGCTAAAATTATTCATTAATTACACATGCCAACAAAAAAAAATGTTTCTAAAAACTTTTTATACCAATTCACCTGAATCTCATGTATTTTTGGGTGCTGAAACCGAATTTGGTATCCAATTTTTTTTATCACGCTCAGATCTCTCACAATATAAGGTTGATTATATATTTTAAAATAGAGAATTTGATACAAAAAAATTAAATAAATCATAGTTTATTTTATTAGGTAATAATTTTTACTTATGATAATTTTAAATTACTACAATTTAAATAATCTTTTTTCTTCTTCCTCATGTTTTAGACTTCATTAGTCCGTTACGTTACTCGTTTTATATAGGGTGGTCTTGTATTTGGTCTGACCATCTTTTTATAGGTCGGCCTACGTTTTTTCTACCTCTGGGCCCGTACTACCAAAACAAATATACCATATATTTGTTTTGGGATACGTTTTTCATCCATTCTTTGCAGGTATTGTAGCCAAAGAATGGAAAACTGCAAAAATTGTCCCAATATTTAAGAAAGGCAACAGGGGACTATGTGAAAATTATAGAGGAATCTGTTTACTAAATACAGCCTATAAAATATGCTCTAGAATAATCAATAAACGGCTCAGAACTATTACAGAAGATTATATAGGGTAAAAGTACCGGTTTTGGACACGTTAGGCCCAGTTTTAGACACTTGAGTAATTTTGATAAAATAACTTGAAAAATACGAAAAAAACTATTGATGTTTCTATTGTAGTTAAAGATATATTAATTAGACTTATTGCAGTATCGATGATTCTTATATTTCACATTTGTCAAAATAAAGTGGAATATGACCACAACTGGTACAGTGTCCAAAACCGGTGCTTCTACCCTATTAGAAGAACAAACGGGATTCAGGAAAGGCAGGTCATGCACTGATAATATGTATTGGCTACCTTATAACATAAGAATTTATTGACAACCTAATAACATTTCAATGATTAAAAATACTGTTTTTACATTTTAAATAATAAAATATTTTTTTTAATATTGAAATGTGGGCAATTGGCAGGTAATTCGATTTTTTTATAATTATTTTCGGAATCAGCACACAAAATAATACAGGAATTAAGTAAAATTATTAAAAAAGTTTTTTTCATCGTTGGCCTGTGCAATTAATATAAATAAATTCAATAAATACGAGGATATGCGCATTTGAGCGAAAAGTGGCACATTTCCGAGCGAGGGAAGCAAATGAAGCGCGACGCGGAGCGGCGCGCTTCATTTTCCCGAGATCGGAATGTGCCACTTTGAGCTCGAATGTGCACACTCGGTTTTAAGCACGATTCACAATACTTTAGGCCAATTAGTTAGACCAAAAAGCAATTGAATAATTTTAATCGTTTCTTCTCACTCGCACCAGCGAGATTGTCGTATCTTTTCGCTCCCTTCCTCTCATTGCTATGGTAAATATATTTTTCCAACATAAAACCATTATTTATCCAATTAAATTGAATTTTTGGTTTTGAAAGAGTTAAGAATAAAGTAGAGAAATCTAATAAGTACGAAGATGTGCAAATTCGAGAAAAAAGTGGCACATTTCCGAGCGAGTGAGGCAAATGAAGCGCGACGCGGAGCGGCGCGCTTCATTTTCTTGAGATCGGAATGTGCCACTTTGAGCTCGAATGTGCACACTCGGTTTTAAGCACGATTCACAATAATTTAGACCAATATAAATCAGTTAAATAATTTTAATCATTCTCTGTCGCTCACATTGACCAGATTGTCGCATCTTTTCTCTCCCTTCCACTCATTTCTATGGCAAATAGCATAAAATCCATGTCTTAAACAACATTTCAATAATTAAAAATATTTTTTTTACTTTTGAAATAATAAATTTTTTTTTTCATATTGAAATGTGGGCAATTGGCGGGCGATTCGAGTATTTTATAATTATTTTCGCAATCAGCACACAAAATAATAAAGAAATTAGGTAAAATTATTAAAAAAGTTTTTTCATCGTTGGCCTGTGTTATTATATAACTCATCAATGAGTTTTGTGCGAATTCGAAAACATCCATACCTGGCATGTTGAATTGCTTTCACAAAATACAGCATCTGCGAAGAAGTTACTAGGCTCTTAAAGTGGTCACAAGACAACGGTAGATCTAGCCAAAAACGTGTTAATTAGTTATTTATGACAAAACTCGAATATACACGTGGTTATGCCTACATGCATGTACGACCATCTCTTCGGTATAATAAATAATGGATATTAGTATTTTTCTGTTTTTAAAATGCAAATTGATTTTTATATGTTTCGAAAATGCTAATATTTAATGTATGTAAAACGATGCTGTTTCCAAGATTGTATATGTTCGCCATTTGGTATATGAGAAATCGTTGGGATGACTGGCAATTTGTCAGTAAGTTCAATTCGATTGATTAATTTTAAATAGCACAATTAATTACGTTTGGTGAGTACATAATAAGGTTATTTGCTGTCGTAAAATTAATCATAGAAAATTGTCAAAAATTACAAGTGCACCAAAGGAGTGATTTATATTTAAATATATTTTTAAATGCACAGTAATCGAATAAAACTATTTAAGCATTGAACTTTCTTATGGGATTTAAAAACAATCATTTGCTCAAAATTCTCATTTGGTTACTGACTAAAAAGTTTATTAAATATTTGTCTAAAACATCTCTCTTCTTTATCTTCACCTTTAAAGAAGAGAGCCATATTTATTTAAAAAATACATATTATTATTAGTTCTCAACTTAAAAATTAAGGATATGCACAAGTGATAAAAACGAGGATACTGTTTATAAACAATGACGTATTTTGCATGAAAAATTCCATTAGACACGATTTCTTATTTAAATTAGATTTGTCTGATGACTATTGATAGGCGTACTTCTAACACAACCTAAACAATTTTTATATTAATTTAAATTACAGTAAAACCGCTCTTCAATGAACAATTTGGAAAGGTCGCGGCTGAGGAAAGTATAGGAAAACACCTCTGCAACTGACAATATCAGTGGTCCCTCGATTGTCTGGTGGAACGAGGTTTTACTGTAATTATAAAGTGTTAATTCTGTAGGTGTTCCATTAGATCGGATTCTAGCACTTATATGCCAATAAAATTAAAATTAATAATTTATGATAGAAAATTGTTCTCTTTTATTTTACATTTGTATATTGCATAAATATTTATCGCATAATTATTGAACTTAATAATTATTGAAATATTTGTTTTAAAATGAGCACACAGTTTGCATTTAAATAATTGAACCCACGTGCAAAATGATATGTGGGTCACATACATTAAGCTCCACCAAAATTATTTCAATTTTTGCAAGTGTATTTTTCCGAAACCATTTTTTAGATGTAAAAACATTCTTGGTTTTGGATTGGTAGTTTTGATTTTATGTGACCGGTTCCTTTTTAAAAAAAAAAACCTCTGGGTTACAATTTAAAAAAAAAACATTGTATCAAGTAATTAAAATTGGATCTAAAATAGTTTATTAAAAGAACAAAGCTTTTTTAATCAATTCTTCATTTCATAATGTTTTTTCTTACTAAGCAAAATTTTTAGAACGCCTATTGATTTTAATTAATTTCCATTAATTGCTTTCTACTATCCACGTTATTTAAAAAGAAATTTTTTGCTTAAATACACATTTTATTTGCCAATTTAAAAAATTAAATGTGTATTCCTTCGTAAATAATTTCTGCTAATTGTTTTAATTATATACAAAGGTTTCAAACCATTATTCATGAGTACTTTTGTACAATGTATTATGTATATGGAGGCATTATCAATATGCATCCTGGAAATTGTTTAAAATAAATTTCTACCTCTTTATTTTCGACTTTTATCAAACGACTGCGATAAGAGCGTGCCGTATGATAATGCAGGTGGTCCGCTTTCTTTTCGTAAGACCTTTTATTTGTAGTATCGACTAGCAGTGCATAAAGACGTATACTTGTGCTTCGCAGAAATCCTAGTATTTCAAAAATAACGTATTAATTAACTTAATTAGCAATAGTACAAAGTGTGTGCCTATCCGAGTGATGGTTTTGAGCGACGCACGGCTGAACGTTCTGCAAATAAGGTAGGATTTAAACTTTCTATTGCTGCGTTAATTGCATTCGAAGATGCACCTAATTATCATTTGAACGCTCTCAGAAATAAATGTGAAATTCAACAAATAAGATCGGATAAATGTTACAAAGCCAATACGAGTTTTTTTTCTAAATAAATAATTAGGTGGGTTTTTGTTGGGCAATAAACGATGTGCCTTTATTAATTTTGGCTGCTTTTAAAACGTTTTGGAAAGTGCAACTTCGAAATTTGGAGGTCGTGCATATGATAGCCTTGTTAGCGCTCAGGGCAAAACCGATAGCATTTTCTTCGAATTTTCTAGACCAAGACACGTTTACGCGTTCGTGTAATTTACTTCGAACATATACTGAACACGTTTAAATAAACAATTAACTTTTTCATGCGTTATATTTGTACAGTTAAACTTTATTCTATTGAACACTCTCTAAACCACTTATCGTGATCGAGCTATTCCAAGAGACCTTACCAAGATCAACCTGGAATTTTCTTGCGACCATGCAGCACCAGATTTTGTCTCTTGGAATTGCTCGATCACTATAAGTGGTTCAGAGGGTGTTTAATAGAATAAAGTTTAACTGTACAAATCTTGAGCTTGGAAAATACTCGGTTGTAAATACATTTTTTTACAAGTTGAGTTGGTAATTCAATAAAATTTTACAAAACCAAAAATTTACAATGCGAAAGCTGTATCTACGATAAGTAGTAAAAATGTATCGGTCTGTGGCAGGGATGAGCAAACCTTTCTTGCATCGGGCCAACTACTAATTTAAAAACTTTGTGCGGGCCGGATATAAGAAATAAAAATACTGGCCTATCTTTTTTATTACAATCATACACTAACATGTCAATACAGTAAAACCTCAATTATCCGGACCTCAGTTATACGGATTCACGATTATCCGGATTGTTTGGAAAATTAAACCTCGGTATTTCTTACTAAATATTTTATTATTTAATTTTGTATTTCGCACTAAACAGTGTTTTTTTGCTTTGTTCATTTTAAGATAATGTGCGACTGTTTTATTTAGTGATTAATATTTGTTGCGTTTTTTTGTAAACATGTACCTAACAATTTGACCAAGTTTTTTCCTGTTAAAACGAGACGCTTCGTAATTGTGCTTAAAGCCGAGTGTGCACATTCGAGCTCAAAGTGGCACATTCCGATCTCGGGAAAATGAAGCGCGCCGCTCCGCGTCGCGCTTCATTTGCCTCCCTCGCTCGGAAATGTGCCACTTTTCGCTCGAATGCGCACATCTTCATATTTATCGAATTTGCTTATTTTATTATTTTATTCTTCAATTCAAAAAATTAAAAATCGAATAAATTAGATCTGTTTTTAGTTTGAAAAAGGTTAGATATTTTATTCCTTTTGATAAGTTATCATGGTGCTCTTCCGCACGCCTAATTGTAGCGAGCTCTATAAAAATAATTTCAGGTGTACTTTTGAATGTTGACTAATTCGCATTTTTGATTATTTCAAAATTGTATATGAGTCAAATTTTCTGAAGTGGGCTACTAAAAATCAACTAGTCGATTTTTATATCATCTTTGGCAGATTGCTGAAGGTTTATATGTCAAAATTAATGTCTCCAAATATTTTTGTGTAATTTTCATTTTTGTAAAAATTATAAACAAATTACTATTAAAGCACATTTTGTATACACTGTTGTAATTAGACTTCATTTATGAATTAATTTAATTTTTAAATATAAAAAAATATTTATATGTTACATAGGGGGTGCATCAAAATTTTAGAATGACTTGGGTGGAATATGTTAAAAAAAAGGTTTTCATGTAAAGGCTGTTCCAAATTGAGCGCCTTTTTTTAAAACTAAATAAAACACATAATTTGCATTGATTTTCAAAAACTTTTTATTGATAATTGAAGTAAAATGTATGACATTTAAACACAAAAACCAATATTTGTCAAATGACCACCTCTTGTAGCTCCTCACACGTTCACAATTTTGGATGACATTTTGACATAATTGAGGTTTTATTTCACCAATAACACGAATAATTTAATTCTTTAGTTCAAGAATCAATTGTGGATTGTTCCTATAGACTTGATTTTTTACATGACCCCAAAGAAAATAACCAAAGGTATCAAATAACATGATCTGCCAATTAATTATTTTTTGAGAAAAGTCATCCGGTAATCCAATTGACAAATGCACGACGTTTTGAATCGTCCAAAGGCTTTAATTTTTTTATTATTTGGACTCTATATGCTTTTAGAGATAAATCCTTTTGTAAAATACGCCATGTTGTTGTTTTACTGAGCCCAATTTGTTGTGATCGTTGACTAATGGACATTTCAGGCTTTTCAGCAACACTTTCACGAACCATATCAATGTGCGCTTGTGAACGACCAAAAAGATTATATTTTTTTATCTTCTGCGGAACCAGACTCTTTAAATTTTTGAACAATTCGACTAATAGTCCTTTCAGATTATGTAAACAATAAAAATGATTTTTATTAATGTCATACATCACACTTCTTAAATGTTAAAAGACCCAGACGAATTAAATGCGCTATCTATGTTTTATTTAGTTGTAAAAAAAGGCGCTCAATTTGAAACACCCTTTAAGATGAAGTCTCCCATCTCGTTTAGTTTAAAAGTACTAAATTATTTAGAAATGTGGTTTTGGTAAAAATACCCTACTGCAATTTTTAATTAAAAGAAAAGCGAGAAGTGGTACATTTAGTTCAGTTTGATTTAATTAATATTATTTGTAAGAAAGAAGAATAAGATAGGCAAATTCAATTATGAAGCGAAAACTTTTTCAGAATAAAAAATTTGAATTTGAGGGATTTGTTATTAATATAGTCGAATCCAATTAATACGAAGATGTGCGCATTCGAGCGAAAAGTGGCACATTTCCGAGCGAGGGAAGCAAATGAAGCGCGACGCGGAGCGGCGCGCTTCATTTTCCCGAGATCGGAATGTGCCACTTTGAGCTCGAATGTGCACACTCCGCTTTTCGCCACATTAATGATTAATTTACTTTAAAAAAATTCAAGTAGTTCTAAAACCGTAGTTGCGCTCTCAAAATGTTTTTTTTTCTATACATTCAATTAACCGAATTTTCGATTATCCGAATGAGCTGCAACAATAATTAGTCCGGATAACCGAGTTTCCACTGTAGTATAAATATTTGCTTTAGTGGACCGCAGAAAAAAGTGATTCGGGCCGCATGCAGTGCGCGGGTCCCACATTGCCCATCCCTAGTGTATGGGTCCTTACGGGAAACGTTAAATTAATAAATGCATAGTAGGTGTTTTTTTGGACTTATCCAACGTATTTTAATGAAAGAACAACATTGTTTTCGTTTTTTGACAATTATGGATCGCAGTTGATAACATTCGGACAGACCATATCTATTACTAAATGCAAATTTCTTCATTAATTATCTGCTCCACCTACAATTGATATATTATCCAGAATTCATTCGTTAAAATAATTGATGCTTTGACCACAAAGCTAATCTCGAACGGAAAAGACAAAGCGTACATACATCCGCCCGTCTAGAATTTATTTAGTTTGTTTATCTTGAAAAATTAATCTCAATTCGTATACAATCATTATCAGAAAAATGTTAATACTTTTGTGAGTAGTCGTTCTTTTACAATCTTGTAATTATTTCAAACGTTTTTGGTGTAGATTTCATAATCAGTTAATTGTTAATGTATAATTCGGTTCAACGGTCACAAAAAATATTTCTACACGACTAAATACAAAGAGCGGGAAATTTGAAATTATCATATCGATACACGTTTTTAATAAATTGTAATTTGCAAAAGGGTAGTTGGAAGTTTTTCGTATATTTTTTACTGATGTATTGAGATTTTGTTTAAATTGTGTTCAGCACAAGCAAAATGTAATTTTTGATACCTAAATGTTCTTTGATAGTTTGACAACGTTTTTGAGTGTTTTTATAAAGAATTTTGTCTATCAGTAATTACAAAGTCCTTCAAAACGCGTTTTGAGATTAAAACTTCATAAAACACATTGTTGGAGGTTTTATAGCTAATTTAATTTGCGATAAATTCTGAGGATATGATTAAATAATTATTTCAAAATAACGATTGGGACATTCCTATATCCTCAGATGTTTTTCAACTTTATAAAAACTCTTACAAACTAAAGTTGCCAAAGCACAATTACAATACCATTAATTATGTGTATCGATTGCTAAATTTTGTGCATCGCAATTTCTTTCTTTTTTTTTCCGATTCGTTACTTTGCATTTTACGTTTTTGCTACGACCTATACGATTAATAAACTAAATTTAATTGAAACGGCAACAAATAAAAATAGGCTCGACGATTTGGTCCGCAGGGCCTATTTTGTTCTATTTCGTTCGTATTGAACGCACTATAAATAGAGTTTTATTTATGCGATTTAATTTGGTAAACAAATAAAGGACGAGATAGATTGATCTGACATTTGTAAGTAAGTTCGCACAAAAATGGAACCATTTATAACAGAAAGATGCATTTAATCGGGCAATAACCTCGCTTCGAAATCGGAGCATAGGTGATTTAAAATTCCACCTTAATGGAGTCCCGACTTGCCAACAATAATATTTTGTCTTGGGAAGTTCCTAATAGTTAAGCGGCTTTTAAAAGCAATTGTGCTTTCCATCAATAATAACCGAATTACAAAAACTGGAAATGCGTTCAAGTGAGAAGCCTAACACTCCTACAACTTTCATAATTCCATACGTAATAATTGTTAATAATAATAGAATTGCATCAATTATTTGATTGTTTAAAATTGAATTCTTAGCTTATCGCAATTGAACCAGAACTTAATTAAATTTTGTACAGTAAAGCATCTTTTAATCGTCGCCTCGCTTTAATGGGCAATTTGAAAAGGGATACCTCTGTACAAGGGATCATAATCGTTTGTTTCACGATTGTCTGGTGAAGAGAGGTTTTACTGTATATACTACTTTTCATATCTATTGTCATATATAGTCTGTAGCAAATAAACTGGGGTGACGAGTACCATGACCAATTTTTTTCTTGTTAAAACGGGACGCTTTGTAATCGTACTTAAAATCGAGTGTGCACATTTGAGCTCAAAGTGGCACATTCCGATCTCGGGAAAATGAATTCATTTGCTTCCCTCGCTCGGAAATGTGCCACTTTTCGCTCGAATGCGCACATCCTCGTATTTACTGAATTTGTCTACAATTAATTTTTGGATTTAGAAAAAGTAATTACTAGTTGGACTCTTCGAATCCGTTTTTTCAAATATTTCAAATGGCACGGCTATGATTTTTTTGGCCTATCTGAAGCCAAAAAGTCTGGCGAATCCGAATCTGTATAGTTTTAAAGATCCGTCCACAAATAGCGGCTCTACAATTTTTTTAACATAAACTTTTGTGTCACAAAAATGAATCTAAAACTTCAACCCGTATTTACTTAAAAAATTAACATTGCCCTCTATGCCAATTTTGCACGTGTCTTGTAGGAAAAAGTCTCAGGATTCCGAATCCGGGTGGTTTTTAATGATCGGATGAAAAATGAGGGCGGTACGATCGTTTTTGTGAGTCGAAGTGTATTTTTTTCTATTCGTTTAGTTTTCTGGAAAATTTCGGGAGTTAAAGGGGGAGCAGGGAAGAATGGTTCCCGAATATGTCGGTTTGGGATCCATAGGAACGTTCCACAAAAATTTAAAGCAAATCCGTTACCAATAATTTTTTTTCCTCAAAAATACGCATCCATGTTTTTTTCCGTTTTTGGCCGATTTTGGGGGTTTTGAGTTAGAACCGGATTCCGACGCGTGGGGGTCTGGAACGTTTAGAAATGAAAGGATTTGATGATATTGGCAAAGACGATAGAGTTGCAGCATTTTGAAAATTAAAAGTTTTAGCAAAATTTACATTTTGAAAGCTTCGAGCGCGTTTTTCTCTTAGACTTAACATTGGGTCATGTTGATTTTTTTAGCTCCTCTTACGCTTCGATAAACGGTTTTTTAGAATCTGAACAGTTTTTAAATATCCCTTCTCAAATAACCGAGCTACGATTTTTCAAAGTTGAAATTTAGGAAAAAATAATTACAGGTCGGACTCTTCAAATCCATTTTTCTCAAAAATTTCAAATAGCACGCTATGGTTCTTTGGGCCTATCCCAAGCCAAAAAGTCTGACGAATCTGAATCTGTATAGCTTTTAAAGATCCCGCGACAAATAATGACGCTATAATTTTTTTGATGAAAATTTTGTGCTACAAAAATGAAACTAAAACTTCAACTCTTAAGTACTCGAAAAATTAAGACTTTCCCAAAATAATTTCTTCAATTCCCTATTATATTTACTTGTTAAGCATATTTTTGCATACAATCAAACCATAATTTTCAGACGATATTTTTAAATAGTGTTATTAATGTACAATATAAATTTTCAATAATTATTTAAAACATATTTTAATTTAGAGCCGGTTGGGGAGGGGGAAGGTGTGGAAAATCAAAATTTTTAATTAGGTAAATAATCTTCTGCAGGAATACAACATTACTTAGGCATATACACACAAGTAACTTGCCCCCATTCGATACCCCCCTGACCAGCGGCACTAAATTTCGACTCGAATATTTTTCCCAAAAAATAAATTAAACGTTTTTGAAGTTGTACTTCTTTTGGCGCGGTGAGGGTATAATTTTAGCGGACTAAAGCTAATTTGACAACTTAGCCGTCTGAGAAAGTAAATTAATTATTGTGAATCGTGCTTAAAATCAAGTGTGCACATTCGAGCTCAAAGTGGCACATTCCGATCTCGGGAAAATGAAGCGCGCCGCTCCGCGTCGCGCTTCATTTGCCTCCTTCGTTCGGAAATGTGCCACTTTTCGCTCGAATGCGCACATCTTTGCATTTATTGGATTTGTCCATATTAATCTTCTATTCTTCAACTCAAAAAATTAAAAGTCGAATAAATTTAGAGATCTTTTTTGTTTCAAAAAGGTTATAGATCTTATTACTTTTGATAAGTTATCATGGTGCTCTTCTGGACGGCTAATTGCAGAAAGCCTGATTAAAATAATTCAGATATACTTTCGAGTGTTTACTAAACCGCATTTTTGATCAATTAAAATTGTATATGGATGTATTGTGCCAAGTAAAACCTTTCAGTTCAATATTTCAGTGAATCCATTCAGGAAATTCTAACAATAAATAAAACCTCCATACGGTTTGTTGTATTTAATTATACCATTAAAAAATCTTCCAACAAAGCATAAAATTATTTAACATTTGACAATAATTCAATAAAGCTGACTAAAATATTATTTTGATTTGAAACATTGGCTATTAACATAGAGAAATTCCACGAATGATTAATTATCATAATATTTTTACTTTTTTCATTCAAAAATTACCGGGTAATTAATTTGTATTTAATTTAGTAAGCAAAAATGAAATTCTTGTTGGGATTTCTTAATATTCGGTATCGTAATTGACAATTTTTTGAAAAGGGGACATTTTGGGGACAACGAGACAGATGATCAAAAACAGAACAGTCCCATTCAAAACGGATCACATTACTCACGAGTCATATCGAAGTTTATTTGTTACAGACTATATTACCGTTTTACTTGAAAATAAATCCGAAACAAATTGGGTATTACAAGTGATCTCAAACTTTCTGGCGGTAGTGTAGGTCGCAATCAGCCTTCAGTCAGGCTACCGATTTTGGGTATTTGTAACGTGTTTTGAGTTAAGGTTATTGCTCCAGTAACGAAATAAGCAGTTATAAACTGAAAATCTTCGGTCGTAAAAGACACCTGCTATGCACTTATGAAGCACAAAAATCGATGGGAGTAGCTATAATTTGCATTATAAAAATCTTGAAAACAAATTAGAACATCATGCAATAGTAAACCTTAAATATCAACTTGCTGCTTCGTCGAAAAGCCGTCGTGTGCCATTCAGGATCGATGTATTAATAATTGCTAAACAAAAATGTTTTCACTACTGATTTGCATTAACCTTTCACTATTTATTTTTTAATCGTTTACATATTTTTCATATTCGTTTTATTACGGCTAACAAAAAACCAAATGCAATAAAATTAAAATTTATTACTGTCCCAGAAAGAAACGCTTGATTGTTTATAAAGCTGAAAAGACGCAGATGAAGCCCCTGCAAAATGTTGCCAAGTAGGTTGTATTTCATATTTGAAATTTTTTTAAAGAAATGGAATATAAATGTCACGTTGAATGTGGATATGCAATTAACAGCGTTGATCAAACTTTTTTCTTCTTATAAAGCAAGTTTCTCGTTTTGCAACTTATATTTTATATTTATTGCTGTAAACTAAAAAATAATATTTTTCCAATTTGAATACGGGTACATTCGAAACGATAAATTGTCGATTTTTTATATGTAGGTATTGTCCTAAAAGATAAATTTTAAATATCCAATTAAAAAGATTCATTATCATAGATTATGAAGATAAAAATATGAATTAATAAATTGCCTAATTAATGAACCTTCATTGGAAGCTCACTCGACTGCTAAAATAGGCAATAAAAATGTTATAGCATATAGTTTTTGTGTAGGTGTAATTATGCTGTTAGAAGGACAAATAAACCACCCTAACAGGTGTCTAGCAGATTCAAGTTTACTATCTACCAAATCTTAAGTTGTCTCTACCGGTTTGTATTGTATTTATATGAGAGGCCTAGTTACCAACTCCAACATATTCACTTCAACAAATTTTTGGTCGTAACTGTCCCCAAAAGATATTCATTCTCTAACAATTTTTTACGTTTTTTATAGTAGTTGATTTTGTAATGAAGGGCAATTTTTAATTTGGTTTTGCTAGTGTAAAATAATCATTCAGAAGGGTATACATACAAAATGCAATTTTTCTACATCGCAAATTCGGGGAAACTATTTGGTGGAAGTTATTTATTCATGTTTATAATATACTGGAAAAATAATTAAAAAAATCTAACTAGCCCTAAAATAGCAGGGGTTGTTTTAAACGACGTAGATATATAATACTTTTATTGCATTTATTATTGAAAAACAAATTTTTTCTAAATCGCAAATTCGGGGAAACTAATTCGAGGAAGTTATTTATTCATGTTTATAATAAACTAGAAAAATAATTAAAAAAATAGAACTACCCCTATTTAATCAGGGTTGGTCTTAAACTAAGTAGATATGTAATATTTTTATTTCATTTAGCATTGTAAAACATTATTTTTCTAAATCGCAAATTCGGGAAAACTATTTCGTAGAAGTTATTTATTCATGTTTATAATAAACTGGAAAAATAATTAAAAATTCTAACTACCCCTATAATAGCTGGGTTGGTCTTAAACAAAGTAGATATGTAATACTTTTATTTCATTTAGCATTGTAAAACAAAATTTTTCTAAAACGCAAATTCGGGGAAATTAATTTAAGAGAGTTATTTATTCATGTTTATAATGAACTGGAAAAATAATTAAAAAATTCTAACCACCTCTATAATAGCAGGGTTGGTCTTAAACGAAGTAGATATGTAGGTAATACTTTTAATTCATTTAGCATTGTTAATCAAAATTTTTCTAAATCGCAAATTCGGGGAAATTAATTTGAGGAAGTTATTTATTCATGTTTATAATGAATTGGAAATATAATTAAAAAATTCTGACTACCCTATAATAGCAGGGTTGGTCTTAAACGAAGTTGATATGTAATACTTTAAAATTCATTTAGCATTGTTAAACAAAATTTTTCTAAATCGCAAATTCGGGGAAATTATTTCGTAGAAGTTATTTATTCATGTTTATAATGAACTGGAAAAATAATAAAAAAATTCTAACTATCCCTATAATAGCAGGGTTGATCTTAAACGAAGTCGATATGTAAGACTTGTATTTCATTTATTATTAAAAAACACAATTTTTTTAAATCGTAAATTCGGAGAAACTATTTTGTGGAAATTATTTATTCATGTTTATAATAAACTGAAAAAATAATTAAAAAATTCTAACCACCTCTATAATAGCAGGGTTGGTCTTAAACGAAGTAGATATGTAGGTAATACTTTTAATTCATTTAGCGTTGTTAAACAAAATTTTTCTAAATCGCAAATTCGGGGAAACTATTTTGTCGAAGTTATTTATTCATGTTTATAATGAATTGGAAAAATAATTAAAAAATTCTAACTACCCCTATAATAGCTGGGTTGGTCCTAAACAAAGTAGATATGTAATACTTTTATTTCATTTAGCATTGTAAAACAAAATTTTTCTAAAACGCAAATTCGGGGAAATTAATTTGAGGAAGTTATTTATTCATGTTTATAATGAACTGAAAAATAATTAAAAAATTCTAACCACTTTTATAATAGCAGGGTTGGTCTTAAACGAAGTAGATATGTAATATTTTTAATTCATTTAGCATTGTAAAACACAATTTTTCTAAATCGCAAATTCGGGGAAACTAATTTGGGGAAGTTATTTATTCATGTTTATAATGAACTGGAAAAATAATAAAAAAATTCTAACTTTCCTATAATAACAGGGTTGGTCTTAAACGAAGCAAATTTGTAACACTTTTATTGCATTTAGTATTAAAAAACAAAATTTATCTAAATCACAAATTCGGGGAACCGAATTCGAGGAAGTTATTTATTCATGTTTATAATAAACGGGAAAAATAATTAAAAAATTCTAACTGCCCTTATAATAGCAGGGTTGGTGTTAAACGAAGTAGATATGTAATACTAATATATTATTTTGCATCAATTTCGAAATAAAAATTAACTAATCTGTGGTGGCACATGCACACAGTAGCACGATTTAATAATTATTTTTAATCGTTATACATATAAAATATAAATGAATAAAAAGAAGTACAACTTTAATAACCTTTTACCAAAGAGTGCCAAAATACAATAAAAATTATTAAAAGAAAGATTCTTTCAATCGATTTCGTAAATAGCCTACTCGTAAATACACATACAGTAAATTAAGAATGCCGAACATTTTGATAAGACCAAAATTAATAGTTTCGAATTAGATTTCGTTAGGGCTTCGCCAACTTGAGATTTGGTTTTAGTTTAAAACCAATCATGAATGTTAAATGTTCGTTTTGGAACTGTCGGTCCGTAAGCACCTCAAAAACAGTTAAAAGTAACGTAAACTTTTTGCCTCGTATCAAAGTCTCGCCACATGTTTGATATCATGTACAAATATGTGTCTGTATCCGGCAAAGATAGCACATGTGACATTTCCAGTGAATAAAAAGCAGAAAAACTTGCCTCCGATGTACACTGTTTCTATCAAATAAGAATAGCGCGAAATGACTATACCACAGACGACTGCTTTTTATAAGCTAAGTCAGCCTAATGGATGCTAATTGAATTTTTTGGGCAAATTCCTTTGTAAAAAATTGTCTAACTATAACTTCCGTTTCTTTATTTACAATTTCACGTCGAATAATCTTTGTAATTTGATAATATTTTATTGTGTTTGTTTTTAAATTTGAGATCACATTCAACATTTTCGTATCGAACTTCATGCGTTACGATTAAAATTCAACTTGCATCGTATGACTTGTTAGTTAGAAGTTCTTCGCCACAGACATCTGTATTTTGCATTTAAATTATGCATAGCAGTAATTTTTATGTCTCGTTAAAATAGTTTTTAGCGTTTACATTTTTCTTTGAGTGTACACTAACGAGCAACACTAAATTAGTGGTTCCAATGAAGGTTCAATAAGGAAATCCTTGGTTGTGCAACGATTTATAACAACTCAATGCTTTATTGGTTATTTTTATTATTTATCCATTTCTAACACTTATATTTGTGTAATTTAAAAAATCAATTTTATTTCTAACCACACAATTAATTTTTGGACATCAAAAATAAATTCGAAGCCCAAAACTCCGTAAACTATAAGTCAAAAAAAAATTTCTTATGTGCTTCATCAAATGATAAGCAATTCTCACTCGGTTTTATTGTTACTTACGAGGTACAGCTTTCTACTAAGTCGGTATTTTATTCAAACAAGATAAGAAATGCTTCCTTTCCCAGTGAATGTGAGATAGGGTGCTTTTTTTTACTAAATTACGATTTAGAAATTTTTTATTGGCTTAAAAGCTTCAGATGGTTTTAGGTTACTTTAGAAGGTTTCGAACTGACTCAACTGAAGAAGTGTTTCTTAACTTTTTTTCATTGAAACACACGTTCAAAAACTTTTACATTGCAATTCGGTTATTTTGAATTAGAGTAATCGATAAATGTGACAAGAAAATAGCCCTAAATCGATAGAATCAATATTTTCGAAAAATAACCACGTTTGATTCGAATGAAAGCTTTTCGCAGAGCTTTTTGAGTTTCGTTTTTGAAAATGGGCGGATTGTTTTTATAGGAATTAATATAAATAAATAAAATGTTATGCTTGCGATCATATTGCAAGTGACACCTACTTATAGTTTTATGAAACTAAGCCAAGTAAATGAGTATGTAGAAATAAGGGTTGTTTTAAATTCAGACATCGACGTTAAACACAAATTTATTTATTTACAACATCCAAGTAAATGTGACTGTATTTTTCCTTGTAAATTTGTCCAAAGATCACGCCACATTTTGTCGTTGGGATTTAAATTTGTCGAAGAAAACCGAACTCGGTGTTCGGGACGTATGGACCGTCGCCGAGTAAGAATGCGTCATTTGTATATTATTGGCACATCCACAACATAAGTAAACAAACTTAAGTGCCTTTTTTTTATTTAAATTTTGCTAACAATTAAAAGTGTTCGTACACAGCAAAAAAATCTAGTTTTGAACGAATTCTAACACCCGCGAGCTTACACAAAAAAAGCGACGCTATTATTCTCTAAATTTATAAGGCAAAGTACCTATAGAAAACTAAAACAAGAACTTTTAAAATTTTTTTAAATGTACGTCCACATATAAATGTGTACCAGAATAACAATCGCGTTTCTACATTTTCGGTTTTGTGAATGCCAGAGGTGTCTTGGGCCGCTCCTTCTTCCATTAAGAAACATTGCCTTTAATCCTATTGATAAATATGAGGAGCTTTTTGTTAGTAAAAAACCTGCAACACAACATGAACGACTTTGTATTAATTTTTAGCATTTTAATGCAAATTGTATGGATTTCTACCGGCACACTTAGTTCTTTCGATGATTATACATTACTTTTGCTAAATAATTGAGAGGGAGAGAGAAAACGATTTTATTCATATTTAAATAAAATGGGAAAAGGGGCTATCGACCGTAGCGGTCTTTTTGCGTCACCAAATAACATTATTGGAAGCTTTATAAAACCACCTTGAATTGTTTAACAACTACAGTGAAAACTCGGTTAATTGAATGTATAAAAAAAAACATTTTGAGAGCGCAACTACGGTTTTAGAATTACTTGAATTTGTTTAAAGTAAATTGATCATTGTTAATCGTGGCCAAAAAGCGGAGTGTGCACATTCGAGCTCAAAGTGGCACATTCCGATCTCGGGAAAATGAAGCGCGCCGCTCCGCGTCGCGCTTCATTTGCCTCCCTCGCTCGGAAATGTGCCACTTTTCGCTCGAATGCGCACATCTTCGTGTTAATTGGATTCGACTATATTAATAACAAATCCTGCAAATCCAGACCTTTTATTCGGAAACAGTTTTCGCTTGAAAGTGCACATACTTTTTAATAATTGAATTTGCTTATCTTATTCTTCTCTCTTACAAATAATATTAATTAAATCAAACTGAACTAAATGTATCACTTCTCGCTTTTCTTTTAATTAAAATTGACAGTAAGGTATTTTTACGAAAAACCACATTTCTAATTTAGTACTTTTAAACTAGACTAGATGGGAGATTTCATCGTACATAAAAAAACAATATTTTAACTTTTTCCGAATTTTGACTCTTATTTCTCAACCTTTTTTTAATATAGCCCACCCAAGTCATTTTAAAATTTTGATGCACCCCTATGTAACATATAAATATTTTTTTTATATTTAAAAATTGAATTAATCCATAAATGAAGTCTAATTACAACAGCGCATACAAAATGCGCCTTAAAACTAATTTGTTTATAATTTTCAGAATAATGAAAATTACTGAAAAATATTTGGAGACATTAATTTTCACATATAAACCTTCAACAATCTGCAAAAGATGATATAAAAATCAACTAAGGTAACTGCGGGTAATAAGGCCTAGCTAAGGCGAATTGGAAATTAAATGAAAAAACATCGAATTTAATCAACAGATTTTAATAGTAATCATTTTTAAGATTCAGTTACTATAAAATATAAAGGAAAAATGGCAAATTTCACCATAAACAAAAACAAAAATTAACATTTTTAAAAACCTTGCCAGTAAGCCTTATTATACTACTGAAGGGTAATAAGGCCTACAGCTTTAAAAAATTTAAGTAATCAAACTAGACATAATATATTTGATAACTAAGTTTAATAAATACATGAATACAGCAATTGGAATAAAAATTTTAAAAAATTACAAATTGCCTTCCTAACAGTCATTAGCGCACTCAGTCATTAGTATAATCCACTGACATAATTTTTATTACCTAATAATGACTTATCGTAAGCAGGAAGATTATTTATTAACGTTTGCATAGTAGTAGTCTGATTTTAACACAACATAATCTTTAATTTTATTCTTATGACGATTAAACATCAAGGGCCGGTGTGATGTACCTCGGTCATTGTCGATCAGTTGTATCTTGACTCTAGGATCAACGTGTAATAAATAAAAATGTAGGATTATATTTTTTATATATTCTTCTTTATTTTATTTTATTTTGCTTTAGATAATATGACTAGCAAGTCAAATCAAAAGTTAAAATTTTTTAAAGTTTTTGAATAGTTAAATTTCAGTATACGAGAAATGTTTTGTTAATTTTTGAAACAATTTTAGTGCTATATCAAAGAAGAGCATTAATAGTTTGTATAATCTAAAAATAAATATTAAATATATACTTTTTATGAGACAGGTCTAGGTACATCACCCCTGTTATATCTAAGCCATAGTTCCATGAATTTTTAAATCTTAAAGCAATGTGAATAAGCAGTTGCTAATGCTTTTAAATTTTTTTATGAATTGCACCTTATTAGTGCCCTAATACGGTGCAAATTATTTTATTAACAAATTGTTACATATACATTTTGAAAACAATTCCAAATAAAAAAGAGTCAAGGTACAACAAGTTTCTTTACATATTTATATCCGTAAGACCTTAAAAGTAATATAAAATGCATTAGAAAACAATTAAACTTTGATACAAAAAGTAGGAGTATAATAAGGCCTATGGTTAAATTTAGTAGGCTTTAATAACCGCCGACCACGTATGTAAGAAAATCAAAATAAAAAATATTTGGTCCATGATACGTCATTCAAATATTTAAAATCATCGAAGCTTGAATGAATAAAGAAAATAAATGTGACTCTACATAGCTAAGTGTAATATTTTAAAAAATACTAACTATTGATTCGGACCGATTTTTATTATTCGTGTTGTCTGGCCGCGTTTTACGATATATGATGCTACATTTGGGGCAGGAAGCGGAATATGCCGCCTCCACAAACTTGTAGAGACATCTTTGTTCAATAGGTGTTTGTGTATGTGATCTTAAGCCAAAGCGGTTATTTTAAATACGATTTTTGTTAATTAGGCCTTATTGCACGCAAGTACTTTAATTGATTTTTAGTGGTCCACTTCAGAAAATTTTACTCATGTACAATTTTAATTAATTAAAAATGCGAATTAGTAAACATTCGAAAGTACACCTGAAAATATTTTAACTTATCAAAAAGAATCAAATATCTAACGTTTTTCAAACAAAAAATAGATCTGATTTATTCGACTTTTAATTTTTTGAATTGAGGAATAAAATAATAACATAGGCAAATCCAATAAATACGAGGATGTGCGCATTCGAGCGAAAAGTGGCACATTTCCGAGCGAGGGAGGCAAATGAAGCGCGACGCGGAGCGGCGCGCTTCATTTTCCCGAGATCGGAATGTGCCACTTTGAGCTCGAATGTGCACACTCGGTTATAAGCACGATTACGAACCTTCCCGTTTTAACAGGAAAAAACTTGGTCAAATTGTTAGGTATATGTTTACAAAAAACGCAACAAATATTAATTAATTAATTATCTTAAAATCAACAAAGCAAAAAACACTGTTTAGTGGGAAATACAAAATAAAATATTCCGTTTAACTGAGGTCCGGATAATTGAGGTTCTACTGTATATTAAACTTCTAACACGCTTTTAAACGAAAGCTTTCATTTTATAGCTACTGCACGTTACAAAGAACTTCGAAATCGGCTTATGTCAGTGAATTGAATATTGCCCGAGTGATATAATAAGGTGCTGATTGCATATTTCAATATGCTAACCTCACGTTGACCCTGTTAACATAAATTTGAATACAAAAGCCAACTTAATGCGGAGCGTAACGTACTTATTAGGTTAATTACATTTCGAAGTGCATCGTACAGAACGAATTACACATCAGTTTTGATCGGTGCAAATCTGGTATTATAGTTAAAATCAATTTCGACCAGATAAGTGAGTATTTATAGAACGGACATCGTTGGCATGCAAGAGTGGGCCGCAGTGCAGAGACCGGGTAATGTAACCGGTCGGTCGGCCGGGCCCGGCTGGTCGGACCCACTCACGCCCGTCTGTTTCTGTGGGTGTCGATGAGTCCAGGCGACCCCCTCGCCGTGCCAGATGTGTGCCCCAGGGACCTCCACTCGTTAATTGTTAACATATTTGCTTTCGGGAGAACATAAATGTTTTATTAGATTCCTAATGATACGTTGCAGAATTTAATTACGATAATGGAATGCTTTTTACTATGTTCGCTTCTCGAATTGATTTTGTTCATCTTCCTGGTTTGGAGTTAGTAAACGTAAAAAAAATGAATTAAATTATTTGAGGACAAATTGAGGAGGAACGACACTTTGGTAGATCGAATATACGGCAGGACACACCCGAATTATTTTTAATAAGTTTTCTATTTTTTTTTCTTCTTTATCTTCGCCCTTAATGCAGATGTTGCAACTGCTCCCTTATCGGGGTAGGCGTGCCTATTTTTTTGCTGCTTTTTATATTAACAAATTGATTTGCATAAAAATATTTATAGCAGAATTAAGCAACTTAAATTATATTCAAAAAAAATTAAATTGATAATTAACTATTGTGAATCATGCTTAAATTAAGGGAGGTATTGAGCTCCCAACTTTTTAATCAAATATTTACAACGTTTTAAGAGCAAAATTGTTTAATTTTCTTTTAGAATTTATTTTCCAAAGTTTAGCCTTATGGCATTTGAGATTTTCTGACGAACCTTAATCAGAAAGGTCTGGATTATAAAAAAAATAAAACCCCGTTCAAAAATCTCTTAAATTAAGGGAGGTATCGAGCTTCCAACTTTTAAATAAAATATTTACAATGTATTTAATGGCAAAATTGTTTAATTTTCTTTTAGAATTTATTTTCCAAAGTTAAGCCTTATGGCATTTGAGATTTTAGACAAACCTTAATTACAAAGGTCTGGATTATAAAAAAAAATAAAACCCCGTTCAAAAATCTCTTAAATTAAGGGAGGTATCGAGCTTCCAACTTTTTAATAAAATAATTACAATGTATTTAATAGCAAAATTGTTTATTTTGATTTTAGAATTTATTTTCTAAAGTTTAGCCTTATGGCATTTGAGATTTTTGGACAAACCTTAATTACAAAGGTCTGAAATATAAAAAAAATAAAACCCTGTTCAAAAATCTCTTAAATTAAGGGAGGTATCGAGCTCCCAACTTTTAATAAAATATTTACAATGTATTTAATAGCAAAATTGTTTATTTTGATTTTAGAATTTGTTTTCCAAAGTTTAGCCTTATGGCATTTGAGATTTTTGGACGACCCTTAATTACAAAGGTTTGAATTATAAAAAAAATAAAACCCCGTTCAAAAATCTCTTAAATTAAGGGAGGTATCGAGCTCCCAACTTTTTAGTAAAATATTTACAACGTATTTAATGGCAAAACTGTTTAATTTTTTTTTAGAATTTGTTTTCCAAAGTTTAGCTTTATGGCATTTGAGATTTTTGGACGAACCTTAATCAGAAAGGCCTGAATTATAAAAAAAATAAAATCCCGTTTAAAAATCTCTTAAATTAAGGAAGGTATCGAGCTCCCAACTTTTTATTAAAATATTTACAATGTATTTAATAGCAAAATTGTTTATTTTGATTTTAGAATTTATTTTCCAAAGTTTAGCTTTATGGCATTTGAGATTTTTGGACGAACCTTAATTACAAAGATCTGAAGTATATAAAAAATAAAATCCCGTTCAAAAATTTCTTTAATTAAGGGAGGTATCGAGCTCCCAACTTTTTAGTAAAATATTTACAATGTATTTAATAGCAAAATTGTTTATTTTGATTTTAGAATTTGTTTTCCAAAGTTTAGCCTTATGGCATTTGAGATTTTTGGACGGACCTTAATCAGAAAGGTCTGAATTATAAAAAAAATAAAATCCCGTTCAAAAACCTCTTATATGAACGGAGGTATCGAACTCCCAAATTTTTAATCAAATATTTACAATGTATTTAATAGCAAAATTGTTTAATTTTTTTTTAGAATTTATTTTCCAAAGTTTAGCCTTATGGCATTTGAGATTTTTGGACGAACCTTAATCAGAAAGGTCTGAGTTATAAAAAAAATAAAATTTTTAAAACATTTAGACTTTTGGTTGTAAGATAGAACTGAATTTTATAAGTTTATTAGTTTTTTCTATAATTGCTATCCAATATTCTAAATAATTATAATGTGTTTTACACATTAAGGTAGTTCACTCGCAAATTTATCTTTCTTACGAATTTGATGAAACTGAAATGTGATACATTGCTACGTGGCATTTCTTTCATAAATAAAAATTTAATTTTTTGACCAGTTGTATATAATTAACAAGCAATTTATATATAAAAAAGTAATAGTTTCGTGTACATCTTGGAAACTATTGAATCTATTGGAAACTATTAAAAATCTCATAAACTATACATTGAACGAAAAAAGTATTTGGTAAAAAACTAATTATTTTGTGTTGTACTTGTAAATCGAATAACACGCTCTGGTTTTCAACACGATCTACATACAATAATCAATTTACTTAAAAAAGACTATTATAAATTGCAGGACCGTATTTCGACTCGGAACCAAATCTCTGATTTAATATGTACAATTCAATTCGACAATACATAAAAAAAATTTAAATTCTCAGTCGACAACTTATTTTTTTTAAAACTGATCAAAACACAACCAATTTAAAACAAAATCGTTTTTGTAATTTAATTAAACTTGTAGGATTGGGGGAAGGATATGGTGTAAAGGATACGTCCCATTTTTTTTCTACAAATGTTTACTAAAAAATAGGAAGTTGTTAGAAAGTAAAAATAAGATATGACAGATCATGAAAAACTCGTCTTCGCATTTAACAATTTAGTGTTCATTAGAAAAAAAACTTTTTTTTAAAGTTAATTTTTAACACAACTTTAATAAAGAATTTAATTAATTATTTTATAGGCTTTGTTCATTCACGAGACCTACAAAATAGCTTTTTTTTTCTTCGGATGAACCATCATCGAAAAATTTTAAAGTACCATTACATGGACCTTGTCTTTTATGAGCCAACATATTTTATTTTATTACTTTGCATTTTTTTTAATGTTTGTGTAAACATAATTTAAGGATCCTTAATAACAGATCTTTTTCTCGGTCCTATGTTGATC
The DNA here is from genome assembly GCA_036325965.1 of Sinopyrophorus schimmeli. Taxonomy (NCBI): domain Eukaryota; kingdom Metazoa; phylum Arthropoda; class Insecta; order Coleoptera; family Elateridae; genus Sinopyrophorus; species Sinopyrophorus schimmeli. The sequence continues at coordinate 26,199 of JARFIZ010000144.1, forward strand.
AATTCAATAACCCAAAAATTAGAAAATTCAGCAATTTTTCCATCCAATCACAGTGCCGTTCCTCCTTAATAAAACGAATTTATTTATGAGCATATTAAAAGGGAACGCAAAATTCAAAATTCCAACTGTCTTTATCAGCGGCAAATCGTGAATTTGTGGGGCCCTAGGCTAATACTACTTAGGGGCCTACCTAATTACTCAACTAATTGCCATTTTGTCAAAAATCTGTTTTCCATAGTGATGTAGGTCTAGGGTTGCCAACCTTAAGTTTGGATATTTTAAATTTTAGATATTTTTATTAATTCACAATATCGTCTATTGTTTTTAATGGGGGCTGGGGGCCCTTCGTATCCACGGGGCTCTGTGCTGCAGCCCAAAAAGCTCTTAAGTAGATCTGTCCCTGGTCTTTATAAATCATATCTACAGATCGGTTGGAATTAGCATTTATTTCTGTTAATTGGAACTTTGTGAATGTTCGAGTGCTTTCTTATCCAATTTTAAGCACCTACCTTTATTATTAAAACTTATGAAACTCTTGCTTCTTACATATTAAAATGAATATGCATGTGGACATGTAGACGTATGTGTGAGCAAGATAATAAATTTGTTATTGATTATTAATGTACCAGGAAATTGTCTTGTCGCATATAAATGAATTTAATTTCTTCTTGATACGTATGTCACCCAGGCGAAGGTGAAACGTCTACTCACTTCTGACTAAATTAAATATGAATTACAAAGTAATTTAACTAAAACTGGAAATGCTTTAGAATTCATTATAAAATAATAACACATCATTCGAAACGAATAACGCCGTAGATAGATGATTAAAATACTCGACCACAAAAATTCATTATCGACACACGAAAAACAATGTATCCTTGAAGTTATTTTTAAATACATTCTAAGTAGAAAAAAATAAATTTGTCCAATCGTAATTTACGCTTTTGCACCTAGGAATTCGAATAAGATTTCACTAAAAAAGCAGATTTTCGAGATGTGGCGCCAACCACTTTTCGGACATGTTTTATTAACACTTTTAATGTATTCTATAACATAATTTCAAACTACCGTAGACATAAAAATTTAAGCAGTTAAATTTTATACAATCTCATAATTACCTATGCGAAGTGTTTTTGTTTACTTACGTACTTTAGGCAGAACTTATAGTCTTAACAAAAAAAATAGGGAATTTACAAAAATTTGAGACGTTGATTTATCGTGGCGCTTCTGTGACATGTCCGATTCTTTAAAAAACCCAACTATATTTTGATTGATAATTAAAATCATTAGTGTTTCTTCGAAATTATTGATTTATCAAAAAAATGTGTATGGATGAATAATAATTTTGCTGTAGATTTTTGATTGGGTGGAGTTTTAAGCTGCGAATTTATTGTTTTGCGAATTTTATTTGGTTTATTTCTTATTTTAGTGAAAAGCTAGAAGGGAATATTTAATTTAATGAATTTTTCTGAAATAATTAAATAAATCATAAACAAAACGTATTATTTAAAAAATATATATAAATTGCGATTGATAATCTACAGTCGGGGATTCCAACTCTTTAGCGTTTAGGGTACACATCGTATAGTATTAAAGTCACGGAAAAAATTAAATTAAAAAAAAAAAGGTTCTTTGATCGCCACACAAACTTTTTTAACACTAGAACCGCGGAATCGGTCATTTTGACAGTTTCGCAGTATAATTAATTATTATTTATAGCAACAGAAGAATGCTTTATTACATAGAGAAAAAAAACCGGAAACAGTGCCTTATTATAACGAAAACTAAATAAAAGTAGACCTTTTTGATCAAATGACCAAATAATATTATGTAAAGGCAGCTTCTTGAAGGTGGTTGTTTTTAAGATTTTGAATATAACAGGAATCACTCACCATATTTGCTCGAAACCAGTAGCCCATGTCCTTGTTCAAGGTTCAAGCTATCTCTATATCAAAATTTAGCAAAATTGGTTCAGTGGTTTAGGTGTGAAAAGGTAACAGACAGACAGACGGACAGACAGACAGAGTTACTTTCGCTTTTCTCTTATTAGTTTGGATAATTAATTTTTTTTAGAAAATAAATTAAGTATTGTGAATCGTGCTTAAAGTGGAGTGTGCACATTCGAGCTCAAAGTGGCACATTCCGATCTCGGGAAAATGAAGCGCGCCGCTTCGCGTCGCGCTTCATTTGCTTTCCTCGCTCGGAAATGTGCCACTTTTCGCTCGAACGTGCACATCCTCGTATTTATTGATTTACCTTAATTAATCTTTTCGCTTTCAAATCAAAAAATTAAAAGTAAATATGAATTTTATGTTCAAGAAACGTATTTACCATAGTCATGAGTGGAAGTGAGCGAAAAGATACGAGAATTTGGTAGGTGCGAGTGAGAGAAAACGATTAAATTATTTATTTAATTTTTTAAATAATTTATTAGCCTAAATTTTGTGAATGGTGCTTAAAATCGAGTGTGCACATTCGAGCTCAAAGTGGCACATTCCGATCTCGGGAAAATGAAGCGCGCCGCTCCGCGTCGCGCTTCATTTGCGTCCCTCGCTCGGAAATGTGCCACTTTTCGCTCGAATGCGCACATCTTTGTTTTTATTAGCTTTTTACATGAATTTTTTTGTGTTCAAATCAAACAATTAAAATTTCAATCAAATTTGATTTTATATTCGGTGAAAGTTATGGCATTTATTGTTTTTAAAAACTGTTCACAATGTGTTGCAATAAATATTTAATTGTTAAAAGGCCAATTTTTCTTAAAGGTCTAATTGACCGTTAACCGTGATTGTAGTTAGTTCAAAATTGCCGCGGTTCTAGTGTTAATCTAACTTGCGCCACTATTTTCTCGCGCCACAATTAGGTTGGCAATCGCTGGCCCACAGGAATGCTTAATTCATGCAGAACTGATTGTAGCTACAACTACCTACATAATAGTAAATTATTCAGAACCAGTTCTGAAAGAAATTATGGCTCACAACAATGATCTATAACTCTTAAAATTATTTTAAATTTAATTTTCTATTTTGGTAATGAATTGTATCTGTGGTTCGATTTTCGTCTTGCCGGGGCGGCGATTGGGTATTATTTTTTTTCGTTTGTACACCACCTTTTCTAATCTCTTCTAAAAATAACGACGACCCCCAAAGATAAATTTGTGTTAGTAAGAAGTTTTTAAAATCTTCGAGAAAATTACAGTTGAAAAAATAAATTTCACAAAATTATCTTCAAAAGTAAACAAACCAAAATTGTATTTACAATCTCCTGTTATCTGGCAAACACTTCTTATTTGTCACATAAATGTTGGAAGATAACAGATAAGTAATCGTATTTTGGTTACTGGTAGGCAATATTCATCATTAAACAGACATCATGTTTAACTTATTACTAATGCACTACTATTATTTTCCTTTTACGAAGCACCATTTCGATTTCGAACGTAAATCGTATTTGTTGTTATCCAATATTTAATTATCGGATAGAAGAAAAATATAATCTTTATATGGCAGAGGAAATACATACAAAGTATATAACAATGCGGTAGGAAATTAAATTAAAGTAGAATAACTCGAATGTAATTAATAATTCTGTTTATAACACTTACGGCATGCATTTACTTTATCATTTCCAATTCAAGTTGCATCTAATTATTCAATGTATATGTTTTTTCGTTTATGATTAGGATCCATTAATCAGAAATCTTTTGTGTACGTGTCTTCGTAAAAGTAATTAACAATTTTATAATACTTTTATTTTTATTAGTAAAATCACATTGTGCAATCGTATTTTAAAGACAATTACATCTATTTTTAATCGTTGGAGATAATTATTGAAGTTATACTTCTTTTGGCTTGTCGAGAGTGGGCAACGAAAGTTGCGCGCGCACAGTTAACGAAAAGATGGCCGTCTAAGAAAGTAAATTAATTATTGTGAATCATGTTAAAATTACATATGTGTTAAATGATCGAATTTCTCTTTTCTCATTTTTTACATTTAATATGTGCTTTCTGGTGTATGGTGCTAGATATTGGGACCTATTTTCTTAATATGTTAGCTACATATAGTTTTCTTCAGGACTATAGGTATATCTATTGATAAATAGTTTTTTCCATTCCCAACCAGGTCGGTTGTTTTTAACTGGTTTACTCTTATATTATTGTTGTCTAAATAATTTTTAATAATACTACGGACATTGTAATAATAAAGCTAATCTTTGATCTCCTACAACTAAGATATGATCAACGATAAGTCGTTCCTCTTCTAAACTTAAGCCGACCAATAGTTTTGCCATGATTCCTCTTAGTTTATTTTTAATTGTTTATATAGTCGTTCTTCTTCGCTTATTATTAGGGTCCTTAAATTAATTATTGCAACTGCTTTTTGTAGTATATCTTCTCTATAATTACTTTTAGTACCATATAAATGTGTTCCAGGGACACAAGGAAGCTTTTTCCGAGGCATATTTACGCAATAGAAACTATTCACCTTTTGAAAAACACTAGAATTGCAACCGTCCCTCAATTTACGCGAGGATATGTTTTACGCGGTCAAATGTGTATATAAATATTTTCCTATAAGTTTTAAAATTGACAGTTTTATAAAATCGGTATTGTGAGACCTTTTTATACTAATAGACTCAATTTACGCGATTTTTATTCGCGCCAATCAGGTCCACACGGAACGGATATTCCGGCAAATTGAGGAACGGGTGTAGTTATTCGACCAAAGATCGCACAACGTTGCCAACACAAATTAATTGTCGAAAAGTTTGTAAAATGCTTATTATTTAGGGTCGATGTTGAAATTGGTCAATTACCGGTGCCTGGTCGGCTACTGGTACACTCACGCTAATTCTTAATAACAAATAAGACGCGTGTACACAACGTACTTATGGAATATTTCGGTTTTATAACAGATATCGAGTATAATTGTACATTTATGTATTGTTAAACATTGCTTATCAGCGAGGACAATTCAGATACGCTAAAGTGGCTTCTTAATCCCTAAAAATGTGTAAATATACATACATTTGGAAGCACGCCTAGTGGCTTCTGTTAATTTTTAGCCAGATAAAAATTGTCTACATTTTTACATGAAGAATTAAATGTACAGATCTGTGGCTTCGTCGAATAAAAGGATTAACTAATCAAATAAGGGAAAAGGGCTATTCATGATACACCCTAACGAACGAGACCGCGCTCTGATTGCTAGTTAATTTATTTTTATTAATGCGGCAACGCGCTATGCAAACAATTAAAATTATTCACTGATGTACTTTTGCGTATTTATAAACCCGGAAATTTTGGCAACAGACACAAAGAACGTGCTGAGCGTAGGAGTGTACATATTTATTTTAGAGGAAGAGAAAAAAAAAACGTTTTAAAGGAGCAATTTTTGTTCTGTCCATGTACCTCTTGTGTTGCAACTGCTTTTGTACATTTCTAAGAATTACATGTCTTTCTAAATTAACGCCGGTACATTTTATTGCTACCGCTACCGCAATCGCATTTGTTCGAAAACTATAAAGAGGGGTAATAAAACTAAAGCTGTTTCGTTATTTGGGTCAAAAATAAATAGTTGGTTGGGCCATTATGAAAATTGGACGGAAAATCGCGACCGACCATGTGGTACGAGGTAGTCTAAATTAGATAGAGCCCAATAACTTTGCAATTCGGAAATCGGATATTTTTTTGCCAAAGCGTCTGGTCCATAATATAAATACACAACATCAATAAAATTAAATTTGTTTGTTATTTGTAAATAAGTCAGTTGGTTCAGAAGCTTTAAATTTGAAAAAAATATAAGCCCAAATGCTATTAGGTATTTATACTGAAAATTTTAAAGCCCCCCTTTTTCACACTTTCAGTATTTTACCATTTGCGCTTGGACCACTTTCTATTTTTCAAAACTATTTAAAAAGACCGGTTTTGTACTCATGTAGGCGCGCTATAAGTTATACTTCTTTGGCATAATTAAATTAAACAAATTCGCAATAATTTTAGCGACGAAAAATGAGTAAATAATTTGTATTATTTTTTCTCACTCATACTCATGAGTCGGTCGTATCTTTTCGCTCGCTCCCACTCATTGCTATGGTAAAAATACGTTTCTCGAACATAAAATCGATATTTAACGAACTAAATTAAATGTGTTGATCGGAAAGCAACTTTAATTTACAAAATCCAATGTGCACAATAATTAATTGACCTTCTTCGACGGCTAACTTCATATTGTCCAATTTTTGTTGGGTGTGCGCGCGCAGCTTCTGCATCCCGTTAAAACTTTACCATCGACCGCTCCAAAAGAAGTATAGCTTCGAAAAAATGGCCTGCGAACAAAACGAGCGTTGTTATTTCCTAACCGCATTCTTCTATTTATTTTTAGACTTGATGATAGTAAAATTGAATGCAATAAACTGAAAAGAAAATTTTTTATTGAATTAATGTCTCCTTGCAAATGGGCACTGTCTGGTAATTTAAACATGTGGTGTCTATTTTGTTCTCGTAATTTATTGAGGTGAGCTCGCCTTTTTGTCGAAGCGAACTGACGAATTTTTCGAATTTTCAAAGAATTGGCAAAACACGCGAGAAATGCTAAAGGGTCATATTTCGAGATTACGCTTAATTTTAAATAATAAAGAAAGTGGTTTAAATTTTACGGTTTTACTGATGCAATTAAAGCTTGTTTTACAATCGCAACTAAAGTAGACTAATTAGGCGAATTATGTAAGCAAATAGTGGCATTAATTAAAATACCTATGTAAGCTTCGTTTTTAACAGATTTGTACATATGTATCTGGAGAAATGTGCGTATTTCTACGCATGCCTGTGTATAAGATATGAATATTTAAAAGTGGTACGTTTGTGGGTGTGAGACGCTTTGGATTCAAGACAATGTTTCGTTGCTTCCTCGTTTCTTAGCCTATTTCTATTTTTAATCAGATTTTCAACTATCCAACTTTAATGGCTATAATTTTGTTTTATTTTTTATGGACGGCTATTTATATAGTTTTTCGTACTACTGCTGGACGTTCTAATAATATGTGAATGAAATACTAATAATGTGCTAACCGTTTTTTGAGGTTATACTTCTTTTGGCGCGGCAACGCAAGTTGCGCGCGCACAGCTAATGAAAATTTGACAGTGTGTCCAAGAAAATAAATTAATTATTGTGAATCGTGCTTAAAACCGAGTGTGCGCATTCGAGCTCAAAGTGGCACATTCCGATCTCGGGAAAATGAAGCGCGCCGCTCCGCGTCGCGCTTCATTTGCCTCCCTCGCTCGGAAATGTGCCACTTTTCGCTCGAATGCGCACATCTTCGTACTTATAGATTTGTCTACTTTATCCTTAACTCTTTCAAATCAAAAAATTCAATTTAATGTGATAAATAATGATTCTATGTTGGAAAAATATATTTACCATAGCAATGAGTGCGAGCGAGAGAAACGATCAAAATTATTCAACTACTTTTTGGTCTAACTAATTGGCCTAAATTATTGTGAATCGTGCTTAAAACCGAGTGTGCACATTCGAGCTCAAAGTGGCACATTCCGATCTCGGAAAATGAAGCGCGTCGCTCCGCGTCGCGCTTATTTGCTTCCCTCGCTCGGAAATGTGCCACTTTTCGCTCGAATGCGCACATCTTCGTATTTACTGAATTTATTTATATGAGTGATTCTTTAAAAGTTGGGCAACTTTTGACCTAATTTTGTTTCTATAGTTTTAGGTGAAAATTTTCTAGTATTTTATTATAAAGGTATAGGTAATCTAATAAATACACTGTTCCAAACAGAACCAGTCACTTTTTCAAACAATTTTTGAGATATTTGGATTTTGCTAAATTTGAATGCCAGGGAACCGACGAGGTTACCAGGGTACAAATGAAATATATCATTTATTAAAAAATACAAGATTTATTGCGACTTTGATACAACTATATTAAAATTTTACATTGCACACATTTTGATGAATAAAATCATATTAGAAAGAATTATTAATTATATTAAAAAGTATTGAAATTAATGGATGAATGTATGTACTATATATCAGTACCATGGTAATACGTCAGTGTTCTGTCAAAATTTCGGACATGGAACTGATGAATGAGACACAATTTTAAGATTATAATTGAAAGTAAAATTTCTACCGAATTTTCCATTAATTGGATGATATATTTTAACAAATCACATTTTGTCATAAATAAATCACAACGAAATATATCTACGTAAAGAAATAATTACTTGCCATAGAGCTGACATTTTGTCTGAAACTCCACGTGCTTACACGATAATAACGCCGTTTTCACTGTTTTCAAAATGCTTGTCGTATAAAGGGAGTGCTTTTTAGCTAACTTTACTACCAATATTAAAATCTGAATAAGGATTTAACGATTGAATTTCTATAATTGGGGGAATTTCAAATTTTAAAATTGAACACAGGACTGGCGGATAAAAGTGAACACAGAGTTCATCATTTTTATATTTAATTACTGTATTCGATTTTACGATAAAATATGGTAAATTAATTAGTTAATACTTCATAATTTATAGTAGAATAGTAAAATTTACAATTAATTGAATATATTTTAACATACAATTACTCAATTATGGAATTCGGGAGTTGCGACACACCAAGGTACTGACGTTTTGAACATTTAAAGTGTCATTTTACAAACTCGCCTTTAAAGAAATACATTCAAATTGGGTGAGCAGCCAAAAGGACCATTGGTTTTTTGGAATGTAATGAAATATTTGCAAAAATGATAAAATTTTTTCTCTGTTGAATGATGACATGAAGTTGCTCAACTTTTGTAGAATCGCCCATATTCATTTTTACACGTGGTTATATTTAATTCGTTTACGCCAAAGAAGTATGACTTCTAACTCACCGATTTTTTTTCTTCGCCTTTTCTTCTCTATTATTTCGATTGCTTGGCTTTTTTTGACTTACTTCGTACTAGATCAAGCTTTTGCCCTATCATCGACTTATGCGCCATAAATCATTTAGGGGAACCTGTTATACCTTGGCTCTTTTTTCACTTGTAATTTTTTTAAATTGTATATGTAACAATTTGTTGATAAAATAAATTGCATCGTAGTGGGCACTAATAAGGTATTCATCATAAAATATTTGAAAGCATTACCAACCGTTTACACAAATTGCTATAAGATTTAAAAATTAGTTGATCTATGGCCTAGGTACAACAGAGGTGATGTACCTTGGCTCTATTCACATTAAGCAAAATAAAACCCATTGTTCTATAAAACTATATATTTATTTTTAGATTATAAGAACTACTAATGTTCTTTTTTGAGATGACACTAAAATTGTTTCAAAAATTAACAAAACTTTGTTCCTATACTACAATTTCGCATACTTAATGGTTAACTTTGCAAAAATTTAAATTTTTCGTTAGACTTGCGAGGCATATTGTCTGAGGCTAAATAAAAAAAAATAAGAATTTATAACAAAGGTATATCTAAATTTTTATTTATTGCACCTTGATCTTAGGGCCAAGGTACAATTTATTGACAGTGACCGACCCTTGATGTTTAAACTCAAAAATAAAATTAAAGATTATGCTGTGCCAAAATTAAACCACTACTATGCAAACATTAATAAATAATCTTTCTATTACGATGAGTCATTTGTTATTAGGTAATAACAATCAATAAGATATTTAAGTAAAAGAACATAAAAAGACTTACTTTTTTTCGATTAAAAATTTCAATTGATCTCATACATTAACAAAGTACATTGGCCAGCCGCTGCTAACTTTACGTTAATGTCTGTCAATGTGGCATTTGAAATATCGAAAATTATGGGTCACGAAAGCCCGCAAATATTAAAAAAAATAAAGTTGCCCTAGATACAAAGAGACCAAGGTACAACAGGTTCCCTTACTTAATAGGTACCAAACAAGTTGCTGAAGTTGTCTGTTTTGAATGACTAATTTTTGCAGAAAAAACTTGGCCAGCGAAAGACTCGAACCGCAAATTTAAACCGATCTATCTTATTACTCATGCGTTTTTGGTGCAATCACCGAATATTTTTAGAGTATGGGACCATGAATCGAGAATTGAGATTTCTCACATATTGGAGTGTGAACACGAAAATTTTGGCACGAATCAATTTATGAAGGATATCGCATTAAAAATTCTACGATTTTAAAATTTGGCAATGCGCGACGATATCCTCACTTAAATTAATGCACAACGAAAATATGTTCAATATTGTTATTTATTCATGGGTCAGTAGCAGGTTAAGCTATGACCGGATACGTATTTTAATACAATGTCAGGAAACTTTTACTAATCACTTGTTGTCGTGCTTTTATGTTTTATAAAACTAAGAACTACGATTCTATCGTTGTTACCTTTTTTATTGTTTCTTATGCGAGTTATTAAAATTATTTAGGCATATTATGTTAAACTTTTTGGCAGTACTTTTAAAAACTTCTAGGGATCGATGTGCAGATTCACTTTTATTTGTACAGTAAAAGCTCTCTAACACGACCGGCTAAAATTGGTGTTTTGTAAATGTAATAACGAATACTATGTTATAAATAAAGTAGTATTATTTAAAAATTGTGAATCGCGCTTAAAACCGAGTGTGCACATTCGAACGAAAAGTGGCACATTTCCGATCTCGGGAAAATGAAGCGCGCCGCTCCGCGTCGCGCTTTATTTACCTCCCTCGCTCGGAAATGTGCCACTTTTCGCTCGAATGCGCACATCTTCGTACTTATTAGATTTGTCTACTTTATCCTTAACTCTTTTAAATCAAAAAATTCAATTTAGCGTGATAAATGATGATTTTATGTTGGAAAAATATATTTACCATAGCAATGAGAGGAAGGGAGCAAAAAGATACAACAATCTCGTCAGTGCGAGCGAGAAGAAACGATTAAAATTATTCAACTGCTTTTTGGTCTAACGAAATTGCCCTAAACTATTGTGAATCGTGCTTAAAACCGAGTGTGCACATTCGAGCTCAAAGTGGCACATTCCGATCTCGGGAAAATGAAGCGCGCCGCTCCGCGTCGCGCTTCATTTGCCTCCCTCGCTCGGAAATGTGCCACTTTTCGCTCGAATGCGCACATTTTCGCATTAAATGGATTTATCTACTTTATGCTTAACTTTTTCAAATCAAAAAATTCAATTGATCGTGATAAATGATGATTTTATGTTGGAAAAATATATTTACCATAGCAATGAGAGGAAGGGAGCGAAAAGATCAAAAACTTAAATTCACATTTTTTATTTGTAAAAAGTTTATTTATAATAATACTACAGTAAAACCTCTCTAACACGAGTTTAAGTCATTTTGAAAAGTAGCGGTCGCGTTAGAGGGTGGTCGCCTTAGAGAGAAATTTATAAGAAGAATTAAATTACGATATATCTATTCCCAAACTTACTGCTCACTTTTAGAGGTGGTCGCCACGAGAGATTTTACTCTATCTAGTAATTATTTTGTTAGATGTTGCCCAAAATCTACACACCGACCAGTAAAGTACATTTTACATTTTTTAAATTGAATAGAATACTTTTAAATAGCTTCAGCACATGAGATCCTTTATTTTAAAAACAAAGATACTTATTAGTGATGTGCCGGATATCTGTATCCGTATCCGTATCCGTATCCGTATCCGTATCCGTATCCGTATCCGTATCCGTATCCGTTACTTTTTGGCGGATCTTGAACGGACCTTTTCCATTATTAAATTTCACTATATATGCGAAATTCTAAATATAGGTGATTAAGCAGCAACGAAATACTATTAAATTCTATTTAAATTATTTTTTAATTCTTCAAATCACACATTTGGTATATGTATTTATATTGCAAAAATCAAATATTTAAACATTTGTTGTAGTTAGTTACCAATAGTAACACAAAGGTACCTACTAATTAAATTGTCTTAAGAATAAGATCAATCACAAATCTTTGTGATTTGCTTATAAAAAAATATATTTAAACATTTATTTTATTATAGAAAGGTATAGGATATTAATAAAATTATCTTGATAATGAGATCAAAACTTAAATCTTCTTGAGAATCTAAATTTTAATTAATATAATTATTTTAATTTAATTAATACTGTTAAGTATTAATATTAGATAAAAAAACAATCACACTTTCAGAAACTTATATATACAGTCGAACCTCGATAAGTCGAAGTCGAAGGGACAGCAAAAATAATTCGTCATATCAAAAACTCGAGTTACCAAAAGACGTTCAGTTAAATACTTCCGTATATATATATATCATTCTTTTTTTATAGAAAATAACCAAAATTGATCTACAATCATTAACATTATTTATTTTTATTAAGACCCTAAAAAATATAGTTATTTACATATTATTTACTGTTAAATTGAAAGTAATCTAAAATTTTCTTTTGCTTCATTGCTCCAAAATGTTACGTTTCTACAAATTTTTCCAATGATCTTACCGATAATAATATATCTGTAGGAACATCTTCTTGAGCACATAGGAATAGAGAAATAGTATCTATTGCATTGTAAACTTGAGTTGTTGAAGGGATGTTTACTGTAACATCTGTATCACTTTCATATTCACTTTCACTTTCACAGTTTTTCTTATTGTCTTCTAGCACTTTACTTATAATGCTTTCATTGCTAGGAATTTCAGCAACCTCCAAATCTTTATCAACGTTGACATTTGTCATTTGTATCTTCAGCAGCTACAATTAGGTCTCTGTTTTTAAAATGGTTGATAAAGTGTTTGCGGAATACCAAAATCTTTAGCTATATCCTTTTTTCTTTTGAGCCCACGTTCCACTTCTTTTATAAGATTAATTTTCTCCCTTATGGTTAAACTTTTTAATATTCGTTTACACTCCATGTTAATACGTAAATAATTTTAGAAAAAGTATTAAACTTTTTTAGATTTTCTGTTTTACTCTGTTACAAACTATAAAGAACATAAAACACATTTGCTAGTCTTCGTAGTCGACGAATAACTAGCAAATTGAAAACTAAAATGCAAAAATAGTTTCTTTTTTTTTTAAATTAACGGTAAAACCATCTCAAAAATTTATAACTTTTTATAAGGCATTTAAACATGAATTAGTTTTTAAATCCAATTGAAGTGCCGCCGTCAAAACATTTTTGTAGTATAAACCTTTTATTCGTAGTTAACAATAGAGCTTTTAAAGCATCAATAACACCAAACCAAGCCATCGTTAATCCTCTCTCAGGTAGAGAAATTTTTAGAAAAGTTGTAAAATTTAACTTCGAGTCATCGACCTATTTACTAATGGAAACTTGAATTTATCGGCGTTCGACTTATGGAAGTTCGACTGTACTTTTATAACTTAAAAAAAACTTACAAAAAAAATGTTATGACTGATTGTGAGCATGAAAGTTGAGGTCCGTATCTGTATCCGTATTCGCAGATCTAAACACAAATGATCCGTATTTGTATCCGTATCCGCGGAAATATATGTTTAACGATCCGGCACATCACTAATACTTATACAATATATTTTTCAAATATTTTGAGTTTGTATTATAGCTAGATATACATGTTTATTTAACTTTATGTACATTTTCAACACGCACCATAGAAAAATCAAAGGCATTTCTTTTTCATGCTTCCTACCATTTGTGATTAAAATACTTGCGCATAAATTAAGGAAATCTTAAATAAAAACGAAGAATTTAGTAAAACGGTTGGGTCAAATGAGTTTAGAAAAAAAATGGTCTAAATTTAATAAACCATTGTAAAACTAAGAGATTTTCACGTTATACGTCTATAGTGCGTGTCAAAGTAGGCACATATAGTCCCTGCAAACAAATATTACCCCACACATAACAGTATGAAAAACTTAGCATGATTAAGTAAAATGAAAAATGTTGATGTGCTCGTATTACCTTCGATGACATATTTGCATGGTGCGTACAAGCTCCGCACCTTCTGTTAACACTTTGTTGCGTGGCCACCTGAATTAATCAATACCAGACTTATTGATTATTCCACCTAAACAAAGTTCAAAAACTGTTCCTCGGAACATTTACTTCGCAATTTCTTTGCAGCTTTATTTCCCTTGCATGTTAGTTAAGGAACATAAATTTTTGTTAACGTTTTTACTAACGTTCTTCGGTATGCGCTACTTAATATAAAAGCGAGATTTGCCTTTGCAATCGTAATCGTGACTAAATTTTCGTGCTAATACGAAATTTGCACCTTTCTCATGAAAACGAAAAGTAAAACGAAAGAGCCTTTGTTTACCTGAAAAATGCCACCCATAAAAAATAACTACTGCTTTTACTTTAATTGCGAGCAAACTGCTTTAATTTTTCATAAGAAAATTGCAAACGAACGAGAGATATTAAGCACAAAATTAGAACTTTTTGGCCCATTAGAATGTCAAGCTGATTAAATACACTTAAATACCACAAAAATATTCACACAGTTTTACTTGGCCCATTTCTATCTTCTATTTAATATTTAATTGGCATAAGTTTTAGCTTTAGTATCAAAAAATTGCATTGATTACTTTGGTTTCTGAATATCGATTTCTTTAAAGCCTTTTGAACTCTTGCTTATAATTTTTTCGTAATTATTCAATCTGGACTTTGTCACAAGACTGTTTTGAATTGATTGGAATTTAATGAACCCATAGCATATAATGAAAATATATATTGGTAGAAAAATTACCTCTTCTTTATCTGAAATGTGATCAAGTGTTAATTTTGATATAATCTTTAAAGTTAATTAAATCAGAAAACAATCTAGAAACTGTATTAGAGTCTTTTTTATGTATTTTTGATCACCATAGTAGGTTTTTCTAAATTAAATTAATTGACATTTGTACCAGAATATATAATTTTTAATAATTTTCTAAAGGTAAGGGCTTTTCTTTTCAAACAAAATTTATTTAAATTATTGAAATGTGTACATCATAATTTTTTATTGATTTTCAAAATCTTAAGTATTATATATAATATTTTATTATAATTTCAAAGTTTTGATAAGCACATATAATTGTATCTAAATTAATTTAAGAATAAATGGTCTCACATCGAACTTTTTGAAGTCAAGATTTGCAAAAACGATATGCCTTAAATATTAAATATGAGATATTGCTCGAAATAGTCAATTTAGAGACGTTCATTAATCATACAACGAAATTTACTTATTTTAGGTTACAATTTACATTATATCGAGCCACAGATCTGTATTTACATAAAAAAGTGTAAGCACAGACAAAAATTTGAAATTTAAAACTTCCAGTCTGGACTTATAAAATTATACGTAAAAAGTCGTAACGAACCGTGTACTGATTTTAGATACGATTACCTATTTTACTTTTAAAACAACAATGCTCACGTGAAATCATTAATTATAACTCTTATATATTACATTTTGTAATAATTTAAATATGTAATTGAATTAAAATGATTAATGTACGGCACAGAAAATATTAACAAAACCCAAATTTTATGTACATATGTATTTTATTTTAGTAAAAATAAGGTACTAATAAATAATTACGTACTTACATTTAAATTAGAGCCGTCCAAATATTAAATTAATTTGAGATTTGATCAGAATATTCGAAAGGTTCGAATAGTTCAAATTTTTTCGAATATATATTGAAAAAAACTATTTTTTAATAGAAAAAGTTTTTTGTACTGACCCCCTTAAATAGTACAAGGCTTGTTTTTTCATACATGCTTAAATTTTTGTTAATTTGTATTCGATATGTAAATATCGATTATAGCTAATAAATAAATTATTTATTTGTTTATAAAATAAAATAAATTGTAATTATTGCTATTATTATAAATTCAATTAGTTCTACTAATTTATCTTTTGTATTTTATAAAACGTAATCAAACAATTTACAAAAGATTCGAATTATTAGGATTCGAACTATTCGATATTCAACTCGGATATAGAATGGAATCCAACTATTCGATTCCATTCGAAAAAAATTTGCACACCTTAATTAATTTAAATGATAACAACTTTGATGTAATACACTCGATTCTGCTACCGTGTAAAAAAAATATTATTAAATATTTTTAAAATTTAGTAGCAAATAAAGCGAAATGTAAATTAATATCTTAAAGAAAACAATAAACAGCAAGGGTAAAACGTTCATTGAATGACCGATTTGTTGCATCGAGAGCTATTTTGATGTCAAAAAAATAGTAAACAAATTAATGAACCTAAGACCACCATTACAGTTGAAATGATATATCATTTTTGTTTATGAATTAATGAAAACATTATAAAAATTGGTCATAAAGTTTGTAAAATTAACTATAAACAAAATAAAATGAGGGACCAGAAAATGACCACTTTTGTCGAAAGATGGACCTGGTATAGCCTAGCGAGTGATCAATTAATTGTTTCACCTACTAAAAACGAATAATTCATTAAATTTTGTAAAATTTAGATTAAACACTAAGCTTACATGTTTATTTGTGTAGTTTTTTTAATTAAAGTTCCCTTTGGCATTCCGTAAATCACATACTTGGTTGGCGCTTAGGAGGTTACTTCTAACCTTTTTAAGTGCGTCTTTCAAAGCCTCAACATTGAAATTAAATCTTGCAACCTGCAATATAAATTTAATTATTTTAGCTATACACTTCTTTATGATTTTTATTTTTTGCAGTTAAATGAAAAAGAGACAAACAACATTGCATAAATAAATATATCATGAATATATCATTTTTTTTAATTAATATAAGCATTAATTCTCCTAGTGGTCATTCACTGGTAGGTGGTCACAGATTGGACGTTTCACCTTACTACGTTTTGTTGCCTTTATTTTGTTTAAAGTGTTCTTATTTTGTGTTGTGTCGTACTCATACAAATGGCATGTCCTTTTAAGTTTCAAAACCATCTTAAAAGTGTTAAATAGTAATCAATTTGTTTTTTTAAGGGACCGTGTTAGTTCGGAACCGTGCAAAATGCGGATCGAGTGTATTATCAAAAATTACTATGCGCTTATATTCATAAATACGTTGCCATCAATTTCTCTTCGCGTTTTAAATAGGCCGCCGAGCCAATCCGTTATCTTTTTCTAAAAATTTTACGACTACGCTCAAAATATGTAATTGTCAACGGTTTTTCCACTTATTCTTGAGCATAATTTATAAATAGGTGTTTTAGGCGCTGTGCGTTTCATCCACGCAAGATTATAAATTACCTCTTGCTTTGTTTTATAAATACAGAAGCCATAACTCCTTTGCTGATTCACACCCCTTTGATATGATACTTTTTGTGAGTAAACAACGCGCTGTGTAGGTTGTTTTAAAATAAAACCCTAAATTTAACTACTTATTGCTAAAATAGAGGACGATGAGTTATTGCTGTGGCATGTTTTGCGACTTGTGTAGGGGTTGTATGATGAATTTCCAACTTTGCAATACAACACAATTAATTTACTTATGCAACACTTGCTTCGATACTTTTACACTCGTTTCAAAGGCCATAGGGGGACAAGCATGGTATAAATGCCTTTTGTAAATATCTCAATGATATTTTATGGATATGTAGACACTATAGAAATATAACAATCTTGTAAATTTTAGACCTTAATCTATATCCGTTTTTTTTTCAAAAAGTCTAAATAAGTAAAAATTGGAAAATAATTGTTTTCTTTGGATTGAGTGAATCAATTATTTTGAAAATTTAGTATATTATGCAGGAGATAGAAAGCTTTTATGGACACCATGGACTAATTTTTAACTTAATAAATTGATGATCAAAAAAAATTATTTTCTCTTACTTTTTCAATTTTTATTATGATACTTTTAGAGCGAAATTATGATTCCATCATTTTTACATTTCTTATAGGACCTATAATCACTCAGAATTTTTCAAATTTTTTTTTACCCTTTGACACACAATGACGTCTAGGAGACACCAATCGTTTAGAATGTCATTGTACATTTTGACGTCTCTAAGAACTGTATTCAATTTTATGTTTCGAAAAAGGTTTGTTTTCAACAATAATTTTGTTAAAAGGCACAAAATTGGCGATTTGCGAATTTTATTATTAATATAATTCTGTAATATTTAATTGCGAATTGTCAGAGAGTAAATTAATTCTTGTAAAGTGTGCTTAAAGCCGAGTGTGCGCGTTCGAGCTCAAAGTGGCACATTTCCGATCTCGGGAAAATGAAGCGCGCCGCTCCGCGTCGCGCTTCATTTGCTTCCCTCGCTCGAAAATGTGCCACTTTTCGCTCGAACGCACACATCTTCGTATTCATTCAATTTGTTTAAATTACTTTTTGGATTTAAAAAGGAAATAGCAATGTATTCAAATAAAACGACATATGCGCAGTAACATATAGTTTCATAACCACTGGTCTAGCTATACACAAGCGCAACGTAGCGCGTTGTTATATTTAATTTATCGCGCCAAAGAAGTATTACTTCTAACGTGAGTACATAAGTACATGCACCGGTTTTTTTTTACATAGAATGAAATTCAGTTTTAAACATTTAGCCAAATTATTAAAGTAAACTTGAAGAATAAATTATTTTAAGTTTTTAGACAACTCAAATTAAACAAATTAATAAAATGGAAAATTTTTAAAATATATTTAAAAACTTTAGAAATTTTTAATTATCATTTTTTTTTGTATAACACAAATTGAATAAAACAAAACTTTATTCGGTAAATTTAAAAGGAAATTTTGATGAAAAAATTATTATGTATTTTCAGAAAACTCAAATAGAGTAAATACAGAATTTGTGGTTTTTCAAAAAACTTTGAAGATCATTAATTTACTCAAATAAAATTAATATTGGAGAAAACTCAATAAATAAATTATCTGAATTCTTCAGAAATATTAAATTTATAAAAGTAAATACAGTCAAACCTCGATAGGTCGAAGTTGAAGAGAAACTAAAAATAATTCGCGTTATCAAAAATTCGAGCTATCGATATAAAAATATTTTTTAGTTTATGTTTTTAAAATTTACTTATTGTGTCTTTTTCTTAATAATGTCCTAGTGATTTCTTGCTAAAACCTAAATTTTGTGTCTTGAACAAGTTTTAATTGGGCTTCATTTATGGAATAATTCAATTTTTAAATATAAAAAAATATTTATATGTTATATATTATATGGATCAAAATTTTAGAATGACTTAGGTGGGAATGTTAAAAAAAATTGGGAAACACTGCTCTACATATTTCAAAATATTTTAAAGCTATTAATTATTTATTTTATGTTATTTGTGTGTGCTCATAACAGTTAAGTTGAGCTACATTAATAGTTTTTTTCGGACTCATCAAATTCGGTTTTTTTTTGTATGTCAAGGGGTTAAGGTCTAAAATTTTCAGGATCTTTATATTTCTATAGTGTATACATATCCATAGAATATCATTAAGATACAGTCGAACCTCGATAAGTTGAAGTTGAAGAGAAACTAAAAATAATTCGAATTATCAAAAATTCGAGTTATCAAAAATTCGGCTTATCGAGGTTCGACTTATGGAGGTTCGACTGTATTTACAAAAGGGATTTTTCCATGCTTATTCCCCTATGGCCTTTCTTTTTAGTTTATTTAACGAAGTAATTTAGTTTCTAACATTTTATTTTGCATGAGTTACAGTGTGGAAGTAAATAGCGGAGAATGTGGTTTGAAATTCTACCAGCATTTCTTATAATAGCTGCAGCAATGGGTTTACCACATATGACCGCCTATTCCATAAACAATGCAATAGTTGGAAATCGTTTTAGAAGAAGCTTGTACACGAAAGAGGACCGTTTACAATATCCAAGGGACATAGAACTTAGTGGTGGCAATCCATACACAGTAATCGGATTAGAAGCACTCGATTAAGAATGCGGTTATGGTGAATGAAGACGATCGTGTTGTCCTTAGCATAATTATTTCGGTCCCAGGCGAATAACTTTAATTAAATTCGTTGTCCAGAGCAAAAGCTGAGGCAGCTACACGCTGATATTCAACGTGTTAAATATCTGGAAACATTTAGAATTCATAAATTGTAATGTAACGGATATTAACTTTTCTTAAAATGGTTATCCTGTCAATTCGTACTTTGGCTGAGGTTGTTGGTTGATTTCTGACTAACTGTAAACCGAGCAGAATTTTTATTTGTTACTTTTCTTCGAAAAATTAAAGTTAATTTAATTGTTGGAGTTTAAGCAGCGATTTGGAAAATTGGGGGGCTCGTCGCCCCGGATCGTCGCGGACTAGGGGGGCGCAAGAAATTTAACTGAATGTATTTTTTGTACTAATACATTTTTTTCTATATTATATTTGTCTATTTTAATCACGCTTTTTCAAATCGGAAACTAAAATTCAGATTTTCTATTCGGAAAAAGTCGTAGCGTTTATTTTTCCAAAATAACCGTTTAAAGCAGGGGTTCCCAACGTGTATTCTACGCCCCACATGGGTGCAATTTCAATTCAGAGGGAGGGGGGCAATATAATTATTTAAAGGGACTATTTGAAAACGTATTGATTTATAGTTATCTACCTATTATATGTTTTGAAAATTTACTTATTGTTTTTTTCTTAATAATTTCTTAGGGATTTTTGCTAAAACCTAATAGTCCAAGCGAGGACCGTTAAAAGGGTTGTGAACCACAATAAGTACAATAAATGACTTTATTACTTTTTTTTATTACGTAGGGGGGCATCGACAATTTAGAATGACTTAGGTGGGACACGTTAAGAAAAAGGTTGGGAAACACTGGTTTAAAGGCACTAAATCAGACATTGGGTTTTCCTGGTACAAATACAGTCTTGTAATTTTTTATTGAGATTATTTAGAAAGTATATTAATTATTGTGAATCCTGCTTAAAACCGAGTGTGCTCATTCGAGCTCAAAGTGGCACATTTCCCATCTCGGAAAATTAAACGCGCCGCTCCGCGTCGCGCTTCATTTGCCTCCCTCGCTCGGAAATGTGCCACTTTTTGCTCGAATGCGCACATCCTCGTGTTTATACAATTTGTTTACATTAATTTTTGGATTTAAAAAGAAATGTAACCGCGCGCCCCTAAACAAAATCGCAAAGCGATTTTGTCTAGCACAATGAGCGAAGCGAATTTTGCTAGTTTTCGGATTTAAAAAGAATAGAGCAATATACACAAAAAGAGCATATTTTTTCAACCCCCAAATTTTTCACTGGGCTTAAAACCAAAATCTACAATAAACATTACACTCACTCCTCGATTTACACGATACTTGCTCTACATGATTTTGTTTTTACACGGTTTACAATTATTAAAGTTCTAAAAAATTTTAAGAACGAAATCTATTTAAAATATAGGTACATTGTTCTATACAAAAATTATGGTTTCGAATTGCACGGTAGTCTCCGCAACCCGGCGTGTAAATCGGGAAATGTGTGTACAGTGGGGTGGCACTAGGATTAGATTTTTTAAGGGAGGCGCATCAACCACTTGATTAAAGGGAACAATTTTTGATTTGTATAAGTGGGCATGCGATTTATTAAAACTAGTACTTTAAAATGGCATGTTTTAAAATTAACATGAAATCGAATAATCGTTAGCTTTATAACGATTTGTTAAGAGTTCTTGTTGAGGTATATTTATCCTTATTTTAATACGTTTGTCAACACCGTACAGGCACTCCTTCAATTTGGTTTGCTAACATAAGTCGTTAACTCAATTAACAAATTAATAGTTGCTTTATATCCATCAAGCTAATTTATTTTACTTCTCTCCTTGAATTTCCTATTTCAATATGTTGCTATAAGATTAATTATTTTGTATTCTAAATTTATTTTATTCTTTCTGCGAATTGTCGAGTGCTTAGAATAAAACAGTGGACCTTCGTTAAAGGGCTGTTTGTTATGACGAGGATTCGGATATAACGCGAGGGACGATGTGGGCCGATTTTACATACAGGGGTATTTCAAAATTTTTATAGGAATACTACTATGTATGTACATATTGCCATGGGAGTTATTACCGTTTTTATGAGCTACCCTGTATTTATTTATTAACGTTTAGTATAACGCGGATTAGCTTATAACGTGGGTCACCGTTAGGGCTGGCCGCGCGCGGTATAACGAGGGTACACTGTAGCTTGAAATATAATATTCTGCCGCTTTACTTCTTAGGAAAGTAATAAAAGATACATTTGTACTTAATTTGAAAATTATTGCTGTTATTTTAAGCACTTTACTCAAAACAGTGGTGGGTTCAAAACATCATCGCAGACTGTATTAAATTAAATTTTAGAATCAAACGTGTTACGGTATTATGGTTTTACGAAGCCACATTAATTAATTTTTGATGTAGAAAAAATGCATCTGAAGCTGTACAAAATTACATACTACAAGCGTATTAATTACAATTTAGCATTACATTGAAATTAAAAAGGAAGGCCAATACTTTTGTTAGCTGCACGTGCGATAAATATAAAATGTAATCTATATGCCTATAAGAAAAAGGCGTACGTAGATAAGAAAACTAGAATTTCTGAAACCGGAACTGGCAAAAATTAAACCATTTTTATTTCGACTTTCGAGCTGTAAAGAATACCGTGTCTCTAAGTTTTGAAAATTTATTTATTAACGAGTTCTGTGTTTATAATTAATAGTGAAATCGTTCCTGAAGCAATACTTTTAGTAAGGTAATCTTTCTTAACATATTTTTTGAGTATTTACTTATTTTAATTAAAGCGAAGCAGGTAGCCGAAAGTTTTAGTTAAAATTATCTTTAATAATAATATATGGGCCATAAAATCCAAACAAGAAATCTTTTTAAACAAGAATCTATGTATGAAATGTAATTATGTAATTTTTGAGTATTGAATTAGAGCAAAATTAAAATTTCCAAGTTTTTCAGAACATAAAACAGAATAAATGAATATTTTTTAGTAAAGAACCAATTCAATGCCATTGTCAAAAATTTTACTGTTTGTATTTCTCTGCTTAAACAAAATATTTGATAATGCAAACGGATTGATTTACATAATAAAAGAAATTGAATGCATATTTAAATTAAACAAATCAATCGGAATAAAAGAATAAAAAATCGAAAACCTATATTTTCTCATTTTATAGTGTCCTAAAATTTTTGCACTTTTTTGAATATAAGCTCATTGCAACAAATCGGTTGGTTTTACAAAAACCAATCTTTTTGTTTAATTATCAGTTTGATATAGGGTCGAGCACCGGTTCTGGACACTGTACCAGTTGTGGACATTTTCCACTTTATTTTGACAAATGTGAAATATAAAAAGTATCGATACTGCTTTAAGTGTAATTAATGTATCTTTAAGTACGATAGAAACAGCAGTGATGTTTTTTTCGCATTTTTCAAGTTATTTTATCAAAATTACTCAAGTGTCTAAAACTGAACTTAACGTGTTCAAGGCCGGTACTTTTACCCCAATTAAATGTATGTAAACTGACTATAATTTAAAAGAACTTGTTTCAATGTAAATTTACATTGATGCGTAGAATAATATTTTGTCAAAGGGGTCCAAAAAATAGTCGTTTCAAACGAATCACTTTTTTTTGCATGTAGGGAAATTATTTATAAGTTACCCTAAGAAAGAGTTAAATACAGTAAAACCTCCCATAGACGGACACCAATGGTCATGAAAATTTTGTCCGTGTAAGAGAGGTGTCCGTCTAAATGAAAAAGGACTAAAATGCATATAAAGCATAAGCACTTCTATCCGTCATCAAAAAAGTGTACGCCGAATGGAGGTGTTTTTCTAAGAGAGGTGTCTGTAAATTGAGGTTTTACTGTACTTTACTCCAATTTATTGATAAGAGACGAAGATTAAGAAACAACTTAATGGGTTTTGATATTTTCTCTCGGTTGCGCCAGATATGCATGTGTGTTTATTAAACAGTTTTAGCAATCTCACTATTATTCTTCAAGTACAGTAAAACAACAATTATCCGGACCTCAGTTATACGGATTCGCGATTATCCGAATTGTCAACCGCGTTCGGACTGGTTGCGAAAATTAAACCTCGGTATTTCTTATTAAATATTTTATTTTGTATTTCGCACTAAACAGCGTTTTTTGCGTTGTTGATTTTAAGATAATTTGCGACTGTTTTATTTAGTGATTAATATTTGATGCGTTTTTTGTAAACATATACCTAACAATTTGACCAAGTTTTTTTCTGTTAAAACGGGACGCTTTGTAATCGTGCTTAAAACCGAGTGTGCACATTCGAGCTCAAAGTGGCACATTCCGATCTCGGGAAAATGAAGCGCGCCGCTCCGCGTCGCGCTTCATTTGCCTCCCTCGCTCGGAAATGTGCCACTTTTCGCTCGAATGCGCACATCCTCGTGTTTATCGGATTTGCCTATATAATTATTTTATTCTTCAAATCAAAAAATTAAAAGTCGAATAAATTTGATCTATTTTTCGTTTGAAAAGTGTTAGATATTTTATTCATTTTGATAAGTTATCATGGTGCTCTTTCGCACGTCTAATTGTAGCGAGCTTGATAAAAATATTTTTAGGTGTACTTTCGAATGTTTACTAATTCGCATTTTTGATTAATTAAAATTGTATATGAGTCAAATTTTCTGAAGTGGGCCACTAAAAATCAACTAGTTGATTTTTATATCATCTTTTGCAGATTGTTGAAGGTTTATGTGTCAAAATTAATGTCTCCAAATATTTTTGTGTAATTTTCATTTTTGTAAAAATTATAAACAAATTACTATTAAAGCACATTTTGTATACACTGTTGTAATTAGACCCTATTTATGGATTAATTCAATTTTTAAATATAAAAAAAAATTATATGTTACATAGGGGGTGCATCAAAATTTTAGAATGACTTGGGTGGGATATGTTAAAAAAAGGTTGAGAAATAAGAGTCAAATTGGAATAAGTTAAAATATTGTTTATTTCATGTACCATGAAGTCTCCCATCTAGTCTAGTTTAAAAGTACTAAATTAGAAATGTGGTTTTTAGTAAAAATATCCTACTGTAATTTTTAATTAAAAAAAAAGCGAGTAGTGGTACATTTAGTTCAGTTTGATTTAATTAATATTATTTGTAAGAGAGAAGAATAAGATAGGCAAACTCGATTATGAAGAAGTATGTGCACTTTCAAGCGAAAACTTTTTCCGAATAGAAAATCTGGATATAAAGGATTTGTTATTAATATAACCGAATTCAATTAACACGAAGATGTGCGCATTCGAGCGAAAAGTGGCACATTTCCGAGCGAGGGAGGCAAATGAAGCGCGACGCGGAGCGGCGCGCTTCATTTTCCCGAGATCGGAATGTGCCACTTTGAGCTCGAATGTGCACACTCCGCTTTTTGCCACGATTAACAATGATCAATTTACCTTAAAAAAATTCAAGTAATTCTCCTTTGGGCTTCGCTTATTTTTCTTAATTTTATTGCTTTTTTTATTACGAAATTGCCGTGAAATTATTTTGTATTTAAATAAGAAGGCAAGAATGAAATTGTTGTTAAGATTTCTTAATATTTGTTGTGCAAACAACAACGAAAGAGTACCGAAGGTGAACAATTCATAAAGCAACCAGCGCTTAAAAATATTTTTTCGTCCGACAATAAGTAACAATTGAGACGTTTTCATTTGGTCCAGCAACTTGCTCGAATTTCACTCAAAATTAGTGCACTTCAATTTCGGTTAATTAGTTCGGCGAGAATGAAAATTTAACGAGCCACCCATGCAGTTGAAGGTATTTGAAGAAGGCGTCCATACTTAGTTCGGTGACAGAGAGACGCTGGCGATGCCACTAAGCAAGTCCTTTTGGATCCCGGCCAAAAACAACACTTTTTAGACAAAATATTGCAACGAAATGTGCTGCGTTGCGGGGCCGAGGTATTTCATTCCAACTTGAATTGGAAAGTTAATGCGCTTCATTAATTAGTACCGACACACCAAGTAATTCGTACGTCGATTGTGCTCACATATGGACACCATCAAATTGCTTCTCATATCTGTGCGAGAAAATAGATTGGATATTTTTTTATAATCCGTTTTGATAGACTTATAGTCGACGACGGCTAAATTATTATCATATAACAACGAATTAAATTTCAGGAGTTTTATGTTTAGCTAAAGTAAGCGGAAATCTAAAATTCAAAACATTAGAAATTTATGTATATATTTTTTGTTGTTGTTATTTTTATATAACCTACATTTGACACACATTTTAAAAGCAATAATTTAGAGAAAAAGGTGAATTAATTCAATTTTAGTTTTTTGGAAGAGGACAATACAGTCGAATCTCCATAAGTCGAATTTTTGATAACTCGAACCTGTTTCCCTAGGACTAACCTATTTCAACCTTAAATTTTTATGTCGATAACTCGAATTTTTGATAACTGAAGTATTTTTAGTTTCCTTCAACTTCGACCTATCGAGGTTCGACTGTATTTTGATTTTCGATATTAAGACATTAAGTTGTAATTTGCTTTATTTTTTTCCTACCATATTAAATGATGAAAAAGCGATGATGGCGGTATAGTAGAGCAAAAATATTTGAATACCCAACGGATTGTATCAATTTATTTACATACGAGGTCCGTTCAAAAAATAACCGAACATTTTAATATCACCGCGACGAAGCATCTTAATGATATTCAGATAACAGTACGATTTTTGTCCAAACTTCCCAAGAAACTTGATTTTTTCGAATTGTTGATACAGTAAAACCTCTCTTCAACAAACAGTCATAGGACCAACGATAGTGTCTGTTGTAGACGGGTGTCCGCTGGGGATTGAGTCTCAATACATTGTTTTTCTATACTTATCTCAGCCGGCACTTTTTAAAATTGTCCGTTGAAGGGGCGTGTGTCTTTTTGCTGGTGTCCATTTGCCAAAACAAATTCAAATACAAAAAAATTCATCTGTTTTGCAAAAGGATGCGATTGATGTGCGAAAAGGCGAATTTGGAGTGCAAAGCCTGTATATATGTGGTGTTTTTAAAAAAGAAAAACAATGTGATGGATCGAAATATGTATATTGCAAATTTAAAAAAAAATATAAAGTGGTTATTTATAATTATTAATTATTATAGAATGGAAGGAAGTATAGGTTATTACAAAAACTCTAAGCTAACTTTCTATAACTTTTTATTAAAAAATACTAAATAGGTTTCATCATAATAATATAAAATATAGTAGTCCATTAAAATTCTTTTTTCGCATGGTACATTTAATATCTGGCTGGTGCTACATCTGAAGAAAAAGAAAATTTCTTTAAACGATATGCATTAATGTAATTTGCGTTGTGCCTTGGCCTTTTTATTTAATATTAACCTTTTTGAAAGAACAAACGTTATCAATAAATGAATTTTTGTAATTTTGTGAAAAATAAATTGAAAAAATTATAGGTTTTCTTCTTCAGATGAACCACTATCAAAATATTAAACGTACCATACGAGGTTAACTTTTTAATGAACCACCATATTTTATTTAATTATAAAGTATATTAAATGTGTTTTAATAAAAAATTGTGTCAGCATAGTTTCTCAATCTTTTGTGTTGCGACCCTTTATAAAGCCAAAAAATTAAGTCAAAAATCTTACACTTTTCCCACTATATGTTATAACGATTGTCAAACTTTTTTTTGATGGATTGTGAACTCTTCTATACCTTTTGGCGACCACCTTTGGGTCGTGACCCTCCGATTGAGAAACAATGGTTTAAAGTATACTTAATAACATACCATTCTCTCACTTCTATAATAATAAATTAAATAACAAAAAGCGTTTTGTTTAATCAACAGTTTTTCGTCCCATCACAAAAATTTCTTTTTTTATTTAGTTATTATAAATTTTTATATGTTTATTGTTATTTAATTGTTAATATTTCGTATATTAATAGAATTCATCTAATTTGGATACATGACACTTTCAAATAAGATCTAGAGTAATTCAATAATTCCAAAAAAAAATATTACTTTGTATCAAAAAAGGCAATTTTAATTTTGGAATAAGCGACGGTTTGTCTTTTAAATATATAAATACAGTAAGACCCCGATTAACGCGGGGGATCCGTCCCAATGAGTTTAGGTGCAAAACGAAACAGCGTTACACCAGATCACTTTGAAATATATCACAATAATTTGAATTTGAGCAGACCGCGTTATATCGAATCTGCGTTAATCGAGGTCTTACTGTACCGGGTGTTTGACCGAAAGAATCGACTCCATAGCGTTTTATAAATAATTAAATTATAGAAAAAGTACGGGCATGGTAACAATTTAAGAAAATAAGTACTTACGGCCTTAGGTACAAGAAACCTTTATAGATTGATGTTGGTTAAACAATCAATATTAAGGGGTTATATGTAGTGGACATTTGCATATCGCGGGTCAGTAGTTACTAATGGCGCTCGACATGCTATCCCTTTCGCACGACATCAACTAAAAGCACTAAAAACTCGCCCTTTTCATGACACTTTATTACCACATTGCTATGCAAATGTAATTAGTTTTATAATTTGAAACTTGGGTTACCTTAAAATTAACTAAATTTAATTCTTAACATATTTATCACTTCGTACGTTATATGTTTAATTGCTTGCTTTATTTTCTAAGAACATTTTATACGGCTCGTAAATTAGATCCCGACGTTGATACAAAACTTCTTCTGAATGTCGCTAAAACAAAAGCGATTCGAGAAAGTCGAAAATGTATAGTTGGGCCAAAAGTATTTTTTTTTAAATCTTCTTCTGGCGTCCATGATGGACATGGTGTCTGTTCTTTTCCAGAGTACTTTGCTATTTTATAGCACGTTTCTCCACCTGTTTCGTGGTCTTCCTACATCCCTGTTTCTTGATAAAATTTTACACCCAATGCGCCAAAAGAAGTATGACTTAAAAAAATTGGGCGTGTGTTTCGATTAAATTAATTTTTTTTTTCAGGGGACAAAACATATATTTCATTAAAAATCGAAATCAAACTGTGCCCGCACTTATGTAAATTTAACATACAGTAAGACCTCGTTTAACGCGGGGGATACGTTCCAATGAGTTTAAGCGCTAAACAAAGCAGCGTTAAACGAGGTCCTTGTAAAATGCTTAAATTTTGAGCTATTTTGAGGCACCGAGGGAGCGTTAAACGAGGTATTCTGTACAAGAGATTTTACAAAAATAATTTGACTTTGCATAATGGGCGATTCGCATTAGCGAGGTGTCACTGTCTTACACGTCCATAAGTAATTGGAAACCTTAGTGTAAAACAGTATCTATTTACATAAATCTTTAGACAAAGATGTTCCGATGTGTTTCACTAAGAAAAGTACGGCTTCCAACACATAAAATTCTAATTACAAAGCGTAAAAACACACAAATCACTTTGATTAATAGAATTAAGATTCTGATGCAAAATGTCGATAAAAAACAAGCACGGAATTGATTTTAAAATTTCGGGAAAACATTTCCATTAATAATAATAATAATAATAATAATAACAGAGATTTATTTAATTATCTACGGGCCTGCACGTAAGATTGAACCTATAGAGAATCTGGCACATTAAAGTTTATTTTATTTGAATTTCATTCATGCAACGACCAAGATTATTTTTATTTTATACTAATTTTGCAAGAGAACCGTTATCAAACGAAAAACAGACGAATCTTAACATAATGTCGAAATTATTACATAAATAAGGTTAAAAAGGTGAAGATACATAGTCATAAAACAGCAAATATTATTCCTGTTTATAGATTCGATAAGACGTTAAAA
Organism: Sinopyrophorus schimmeli; assembly: GCA_036325965.1. NCBI lineage: Eukaryota > Metazoa > Arthropoda > Insecta > Coleoptera > Elateridae > Sinopyrophorus > Sinopyrophorus schimmeli. The sequence continues at coordinate 55,907 of JARFIZ010000144.1, forward strand.
TTTTCAAGTTGGCGGTTAAAGGTTCTTTTGGGGTTTGCTTGGGTCACTAAAACTTTGCTTATGTCAACAAGTAAACATGATAACAGGCACTGTTTAAATTCAACACATATTAATTATAATTTATTATTATGCATATTTATAAAATTACATACTGTTAAGAAAATTTCGCCCCATCTCAAGTGCAGGATCATTTTATAGGGATGCTGTGCGGATAAACGAATCGGAGCCGGGTATTTTGTCTATCTTGGTTGGCTGTCGAGGAAGATCAATAGCTTCAAAAAGTATTCGTAGGGGTGCCAAAAAATTAATGAAAATTACACGGTTAAAAGCATTTGGAGAGCCGAGTTAAAATTTTTTTTTTGCAATTATTATTTATTAGTAATTTTTTTTAATTTTAATGCAACAGAGCCGGCTTTTAAAGATTGTGTAGAGACCATACAAAATAAATCTCAGAAAAATGAAGCGGTGGTTTTTTAGTTTGAAATAAAACTCAATTTTTGAAGTTATACTTCTTTTCGGAGTAAATTTTTGAGCAGGCGCGCGCACAGCTAACCAAAATCGAATGTCTTAGTAAGTAGCTAAATTAATTATTGTAAATCGTGCTTAAAACCGAGTGTGCACATTCGAGCTCAAAGTGGCACATTCCGATCTCGGGAAAATGAAGCGCGCCGCTCCGCGCCGCTCCGCGTCGCGCTTCATTTGCTTTCCTCGCTCGGAAATGTGCCACTTTTTGCTCGAATGAGCACATCTTAGTATTTATTGAATTTGTCTATATTCATTTTTGGATTTAGAAAAATTAATTTACAAGTAGGACTCTTCGAACCCGTTTTTTTCACAAATTTTAAATAGTATGGCTATGGTTTTTTAGGTCTATCTAAAGCCAAAAAGTCTAGTGAATCCGAATCTGTATAGTTTTTAAAGATCCGTCCACAAATAACGGCGCTAGAATTTTTTGAACATAAACTTTTGTGTCATAAAAATGAATCTAAAACTTCTACCTCTAATTACTCGAAAAATTAACATTGCCCCTATGCGGATTTTGCACGTGTCTAATAGGAAAAAGTCTCCGGATTCTGAATCCGGGTCGTTTTTAATGATCGGATGAAAAATGAGGGCGTTACGATTGTTTTTGTGAGTCGAAGTGTATTTTTTTCTATTAATTTAGTTTTCTGGAAAATTTCGGTAGTTAAAGTTAAATTTTGGGCGGATTAAGGCCTAATACTTTCGAAAATAAACGCTTTCCGAGTATTTTTCAAAAATAAAAGAGTTATTGCGTTTTTAAAGTTTCATTTTAGAGCAAAATTTAATTTTTCAAAAAAGCAAAAATTTTTGTTTTAGAGAGAAAGCGCCAGGAAATGACACCGGCTATAGTTGTTAGGGGTACGTAGGAACATCCCCCTCCAATATAACGCAATTCTATTTTTTTCATTTTTTGCCAAAAAAACATGGGTTAAAACCCATGTTTTTTCAAAATGGAAAACGTTTTTTCAAAGCTATGAAATAGCACGCCTATGGTTTCTTAGGCCTATCCGAAGCCAAAAAGGCTGCCAAATCCGAATTTGTATAGTTTTTAAAAATCGGTCCACAAATAACGCCGCTACAATTTTTTTAAAGTTTAAAATAGTGCAAAAAAGAGGCCCTAAAATTGCAATTTTTAACTTTCGAAAAATTTCCGTTGCGCCCTGTACATATTTTACATGTATCTTATGTAAAAGAGTCCCAGAATACCAAATCCGTCTTGCTTTTAATGATTTCATCGAAAATAACGGCGCTACGATTTTTTTTGTGAATCACGGGGGTATTTTTTTTGATTTATTAATTTCGTCGAAAATTTTTAGTTTAGAGCGAGAGCGCCAGAAAATAACACATGCTATAGTTACTAGGGGTACGTAGGAACGTCCCCGTGCAATATAAAGCAATTCTATTTTTTTCATTTTTTGCCAAAAAAACATGGGTAAAACCCATGTTTTTTCAAAATGAAAAACGTTTTTTCAAGGCTATGAAATAGCACGCCTATGGTTTCTTAGGCCTATCCGAAGCCAAAAAGGCTGCCAAATCCGAATTTGTATAGTTTTTAAAAATCGGTCCACAAATAACGCCGCTACAATTTTTTAAAGTTCAAAATAGTGCAAAAGGGCCCTAAAATTGCAATTTTAACTTTCGAAAAATTTCCGTTGCGCCCTGTACATATTTTACATGTATCTTATGTAAAAAGTCCCAGAATACCAAATCCGTCTTGCTTTTAATGATTTCATCGAAAATAACGGCGCTACGATTTTTTGTGAATCACGGGGTATTTTTTGATTTATTAATTTCGTCGAAAATTTTTAGTTTAGAGCGAGAGCGCCAGAAAATAACACATGCTATAGTTACTAGGGTACGTAGGAACGTCCCCGTGCAATATAAAGCAATTCTATTTTTCATTTTTGCCAAAAACATGGGTAAAACCCATGTTTTTCAAAATGAAAACGTTTTTCAAAGGGTATGAAATAGCACGCCTATGGTTTCTTAGGCCTATCCGAAGCCAAAAGGCTGCCAAATCCGAATTTGTATAGTTTTTAAAATCGGTCCACAAATAACGCCCCTACAATTTTTTAAAGTTCAAAATAGTGCAAAAAGGGGCCCTAAAATTGCAATTTTAACTTTCGAAAAAATTTTCCCTTGCGCCCTGTACATATTTTACATGTATCTTATGTAAAAAGTCCCAGAATACCAAATCCGTCTTTCTTTTAATGATTTCATCAAAAATAACGGCGCTACGATTTTTTTTGTGAATCACGGGGGTATTTTTTTTGATTTATTAATTTCGTCGAAAATTTTTAGTTTAGAGCGAGAGCGCCAGAAAATAACACATGCTATAGTTACTAGGGTACGTAGGAACGTCCCCGTGCAATATAAAGCAATTCTATTTTTTTCATTTTTTGCCAAAAAAACATGGGTTAAAACCCATGTTTTTTTAAAATGGAAAACGTTTTTTCAAAGCTATGAAATAGCACGCCTATGGTTTCTTAGGCCTATCCGAAGCCAAAAAGGCTGCCAAATCCGAATTTGTATAGTTTTTAAAATCGGTCCACAAATAACGCGCTACAATTTTTTAAAGTTCAAAATAGTGCAAAAAAGGGGCCCTAAAATTGCAATTTTTAACTTTCGAAAAATTTCCGTTGCGCCCTGTACATATTTTACATGTATCTTATGTAAAAAAGTCCCAGAATACCAAATCCGTCTTTCTTTTAATGATTGCATCGAAAATAACGGCGCTACGATTTTTTTTGTGAATCACGGGGGTATTTTTTTTGATTTATTAATTTCGTCGAAAATTTTTAGTTTAGAGCGAGAGCGCCAGAAAATAACACATGCTATAGTTACTAGGGGTACGTAGGAACGTCCCCGTGCAATATAAAGCAATTCTATTTTTTTCATTTTTTGCCAAAAAAACATGGGTTAAAACCCATGTTTTTTCAAAATGGAAAACGTTTTTTCAAAGCTATGAAATAGCACGCCTATGGTTTCTTAGGCCTATCCGAAGCCAAAAAGGCTGCCAAATCCGAATTTGTATAGTTTTTAAAAATCGGTCCACAAATAACGCCGCTACAATTTTTTTAAAGTTCAAAATAGTGCAAAAAAGGGGCCCTAAAATTGCAATTTTTAACTTTCGAAAAATTTCCGTTGCGCCCTGTACATATTTTACATGTATCTTATGTAAAAAAGTCCCAGAATACCAAATCCGTCTTGCTTTTAATGATTTCATCGAAAATAACGGCGCTACGATTTTTTTTGTGAATCACGGGGGTATTTTTTTTGATTTATTAATTTCGTCGAAAATTTTTAGTTTAGAGCGAGAGCGCCAGAAAATAACACATGCTATAGTTACTAGGGGTACGTAGGAACGTCCCCGTGCAATATAAAGCAATTCTATTTTTTTCATTTTTTGCCAAAAAAACATGGGTTAAAACCCATGTTTTTTCAAAATGGAAAACGTTTTTTCAAAGCTATGAAATAGCACGCCTATGGTTTCTTAGGCCTATCCGAAGCCAAAAAGGCTGCCAAATCCGAATTTGTATAGTTTTTAAAAATCGGTCCACAAATAACGCCGCTACAATTTTTTTAAAGTTCAAAATAGTGCAAAAAAGGGGCCCTAAAATTGCAATTTTTAACTTTCGAAAAATTTCCGTTGCGCCCTGTACATATTTTACATGTATCTTATGTAAAAAAGTCCCAGAATACCAAATCCGTCTTTCTTTTAATGATTTCATCGAAAATAACGGCGCTACGATTTTTTTTGTGAATCACGGGGGTATTTTTTTTGATTTATTAATTTCGTCGAAAATTTTTAGTTTAGAGCGAGAGCGCCAGAAAATAACACATGCTATAGTTACTAGGGGTACGTAGGAACGTCCCGTGCAATATAAAGCAATTCTATTTTTTCATTTTTGCCAAAAAACATGGGTTAAAACCCATGTTTTTCAAAATGGAAAACGTTTTTTCAAAGCTATGAAATAGCACGCCTATGGTTTCTTAGGCCTATCCGAAGCCAAAAAGGCTGCCAAATCCGAATTTGTATAGTTTTTAAAATCGGTCCACAAATAACGCCGCTACAATTTTTTTAAAGTTCAAAATAGTGCAAAAAAGGGGCCCTAAAATTGCAATTTTTAACTTTCGAAAAATTTCCGTTGCGCCCTGTACATATTTTACATGTATCTTATGTAAAAAAGTCCCAGAATACCAAATCCGTCTTGCTTTTAATGATTGCATCGAAAATAACGGCGCTACGATTTTTTTTGTGAATCACGGGGGTATTTTTTTTGATTTATTAATTTCGTCGAAAATTTTTAGTTTAGAGCGAGAGCGCCAGAAAATAACACATGCTATAGTTACTAGGGGTACGTAGGAACGTCCCCGTGCAATATAAAGCAATTCTATTTTTTTCATTTTTTGCCAAAAAAACATGGGTTAAAACCCATGTTTTTTCAAAATGGAAAACGTTTTTTCAAAGCTATGAAATAGCACGCCTATGGTTTCTTAGGCCTATCCGAAGCCAAAAAGGCTGCCAAATCCGAATTTGTATAGTTTTTAAAATCCCGGGCCACAAATAACGCCGCTACAATTTTTTTAAAGTTCAAAATAGTGCAAAAAAGGGGCCCTAAAATTGCAATTTTTAACTTTCGAAAAATTTCCGTTGCGCCCTGTACATATTTTACATGTATCTTATGTAAAAAAGTCCCAGAATACCAAATCCGTCTCTTTTAATGATTGCATCGAAAATAACGGCGCTACGATTTTTTTGTGAATCACGGGGTATTTTTTGATTTATTAATTTCGTCGAAAATTTTTAGTTTAGAGCGAGAGCGCCAGAAAATAACACATGCTATAGTTACTAGGGTACGTAGGAACGTCCCCGTGCAATATAAAGCAATTCTATTTTTTCATTTTTGCCAAAAAACATGGGTTAAAACCCATGTTTTTCAAAATGGAAAACGTTTTTCAAAGCTATGAAATAGCACGCCTATGGTTTCTTAGGCCTATCCGAAGCCAAAAAAGGGTGCCAAATCCGAATTTGTATAGTTTTTAAAATCCGGTCCACAAATAACGCGCTACAATTTTTTTAAAATTCAAAATAGTGCAAAAAGGGGCCCTAAAATTGCAATTTTAACTTTCGAAAAATTTCCGTTGCGCCCTGTACATATTTTACATGTATCTTATGTAAAAAGTCCCAGAATACCAAATCCGTCTTTCTTTTAATGATTGCATCGAAAATAACGGCGCTACGATTTTTTGTGAATCACGGGGTATTTTTTGATTTATTAATTTCGTCGAAAATTTTTAGTTTAGAGCGAGAGCGCCAGAAAATAACACATGCTATAGTTACTAGGGGTACGTAGGAACGTCCCGTGCAATATAAAGCAATTCTATTTTTTCATTTTTGCCAAAAAACATGGGTTAAAACCCATGTTTTTCAAAATGGAAAACGTTTTTCAAAGCTATGAAATAGCACGCCTATGGTTTCTTAGGCCTATCCGAAGCCAAAAGGCTGCCAAATCCGAATTTGTATAGTTTTTAAAAATCCGGTCCACAAATAACGGCGCTACAATTTTTTAAAGTTCAAAATAGTGCAAAAAGGGCCCTAAAATTGCAATTTTAACTTTCGAAAAATTTCCGTTGCGCCCTGTACATATTTTACATGTATCTTATGTAAAAAGTCCCAGAATACCAAATCCGTCTTTCTTTTAATGATTGCATCGAAAATAACGGCGCTACGATTTTTTTGTGAATCACGGGGTATTTTTTTGATTTATTAATTTCGTCGAAAATTTTTAGTTTAGAGCGAGAGCGCCAGAAAATAACACATGCTATAGTTACTAGGGTACGTAGGAACGTCCCGTGCAATATAAAGCAATTCTATTTTTTCATTTTTGCCAAAAAACATGGGTTAAAACCCATGTTTTTCAAAATGGAAAACGTTTTTCAAAGCTATGAAATAGCACGCCTATGGTTTCTTAGGCCTATCCGAAGCCAAAAGGCTGCCAAATCCGAATTTGTATAGTTTTTAAAAATCGGTCCACAAATAACGCGCTACAATTTTTTAAAGTTCAAAATAGTGCAAAAAGGGCCCTAAAATTGCAATTTTAACTTTCGAAAAATTTCCGTTGCGCCCTGTACATATTTTACATGTATCTTATGTAAAAAGTCCCAGAATACCAAATCCGTCTTTCTTTTAATGATTGCATCGAAAATAACGGCGCTACGATTTTTTTGTGAATCACGGGGTATTTTTTTGATTTATTAATTTCGTCGAAAATTTTAGTTTAGAGCGAGAGCGCCAGAAAATAACACATGCTATAGTTACTAGGGGTACGTAGGAACGTCCCCGTGCAATATAAAGCAATTCTATTTTTTCATTTTTGCAAAAAACATGGGTTAAAACCCATGTTTTTCAAAATGGAAAACGTTTTTCAAAGCTATGAAATAGCACGCCTATGGTTTCTTAGGCCTATCCGAAGCCAAAAAGGCTGCCAAATCCGAATTTGTATAGTTTTTAAAAATCGGTCCACAAATAACGCCGCTACAATTTTTTTAAAGTTCAAAATAGTGCAAAAAAGGGGCCCTAAAATTGCAATTTTTAACTTTCGAAAAATTTCCGTTGCGCCCTGTACATATTTTACATGTATCTTATGTAAAAAAGTCCCAGAATACCAAATCCGTCTTGCTTTTAATGATTTCATCGAAAATAACGGCGCTACGATTTTTTTTGTGAATCAAGGTTTATTTTTTTTTTATTTATTTAGTTTTATCGAAAAAATTTTTAAAGTAAAATTTTGTGCTACAAAAATGAAACTAAAAGTTCAACTCTTAAGTACTCGAAAAATTAAGATATTCCCAAAATAATTTTTCAATTCCCTATTATATTTACTTGTTAAGCATATTTTTGCATACAACTAAACCATAATTATCAGACGATATTTTTCAATGCACGCCAAAGAAGTTTAACTTCTAACGGGCGCACTTAAGTCCACACACCGGTTTTCTTTTTTTTTTTAAATAAAAACCCTTTAAGCAGCCCAACATTTTCTGAATTCGTATCGAAACCGCGAACAATTATCTAAATTTTGTCGCTTTCTGTTAAAATTATAATAACAGTCTTGTAGAAATCTATAATTTATTAACACTAATTTGAAAATTTTCTTTTGGTTATCTTTTAATCATGTGGAACGCTGATATTAATTACCGTTTATCTTTATTAATTTTTACGGATTGTTGCAGAAGTTTATAACCTTTCGAATCGGTTAATTATTTTTAAAAAAATTACAGTAACAGATCAACGAGCTGGGTTATCACGTTTTTTAACTCTGTGACTCTAACACTTATCAGCGCTGGGAATAATTTACAAAATTAAATTGTTTAATTGTTTTTAAGCTCACGATTTATCTCTTCCAGACTGTGTAAATATTTAACAATCTTTTATAAATAGAACGTTTTTCAAAAAATCAATTTTCTAAATCTCGTAGTTTATTTAAAAATAAATGATAATCATTTTTAAGACAATTTTTTATAATTTGTATTAGTGAAAATCGATCTATAAACGGTGAACATTTCGGGGACATAAAGTATCCAGAGTGAAACAAGTAGAAATAAGAGAATAAACCATTATATTAAATCGAAGGCATTTCAAGCAATTATTTGTTGACACAAAAATAGATATTTTACATACCTACTCTAAAAATAATGCATGGATTAGTTATGTTTACAGAATTAAAAGTTAATTTTTAATACTTCTGTTTTGAGAACTTTTATGAGTTTTATTAATCTTCCAAGTTTAGTAAGTACATGGAGCTGCCTTGTTTAAAAACTAATATTAAGAAACAAAGTTTGAGGAATATTAGATGTAGACATGGTGCTACAACTAACAGCTTCTGAAAAACATTAGGAAAAATCGTAATTGAATACATCCGAGTATTTTTCTTACAATATGTTTGACAAAATTGCAGTCAGAAATCTCTATACATTTTTTCCAGGTCCAGAGCACTTTTGTTATAGTACTGAAGTTGTTTTAAATCATTTGTACTAATGGTCTATTTACTTTTCAAGTAATCACTCTGTAAATACAATTTTGATGGGATAAATGTCTCCAGTTTTGTTCTGTAGAAAAGTTATTATTGATATTTAAATAGTGTAATAACTTTTGCAGTTTTACTTCGTTGCCCACGGTGAAATGTAAATTTTTAAGAAGATTTTCACTTGTATGAGGCCCCGCGACAGAAATGTTAGGGCCCGCTACTCTGAGTCCCATGTGGGTTGTCTTGGTCTCTAGTTTTGCGTATGCTGGAGAGTTTATTATAGCAGGAAGTAATGTTCCATGGAGCCCCCTAACGTCCAGGACCAGGCCCAGCTGACCCATAGTTCTCTCTTGTCGTCGGGCCTATTTTTATGTGTATTACTATTCAGTTTAGTTTTCTATTTTTGGCATAACTAAACGATTAGAAAGGCAATAACAAATTTATAATTTCTTCATGCTTTAAAAAGAAATTAAAGTTTTGATTTCCAACTTTTAATAACAATTTGTATATTTGATTTATACCTCAAGTTTCTAATCGATTTAAAAGTTTTGTTTATAGGTGTTTGCTTCTTATAAGTTTTCAAAGATCTTTTATCACTACATTTATGCTTTTTCTTTGCTAGGAAATCTACAACTAGAGATTGGACAAGTCCTTCCAATTTTTCAGATCATGTAAGAGGAATAAAGAAGCCACTTTCCGGTGAGTACTTTTTTTTCTACTTGAACCCGTTTATTTTTGCAATATCAAACTACTGGCATCATCTCTAATTTCAACAATACTACTGTTGAAAACTTCAAAGTGCTATTTTATAAACTTTGAAATATCTTGATCAATTCTCAATAATAAATAAACGAGAACACACAAAATCTGTTGACTTTGAACGCAGAATTTTAGACACATTTAAAAAACCTTTTGAAATAATTCTGCAATGGCTTTGATAAACCATTTCGTAGGAAAATAGAAGTTTAATAATTTGAAATGTAATTTGATTGAATTTACTTACAAATTGAACGTTTGTGGACGGTAAGAAAATTTGCTTCTTAAAAAATTAAATAAGAATGAATTAAATTATAAATCATAATAGTAATTCTTTTAAAGAGCGAGGAAGAAAGAAACGCTCTTCATTTAGCAAACTTCAAATGTATGACTATCTAACTTAATACTTACTTTGGTTTAAAAGAAATGGGGTTTATTTCAAAGCAGATTTTCGTGTGCTATAGAAAACTAATTTAAATTCAAAATTTTTAAAATATTTGTTTTTAAATTAGAATATGTGCCTTATATTAAGATCTTTTTTTCTAAGTCAGCAGGTTGTTAAATGTATCTTTCGCCCTTGATTATTACAAATTTGATGATGGTGTAATATGTGAAAAGCTTTGAGTAGAGTGTACTTATCTTTATATTTTTTTAATAAAGTCTAAATTATTCGGTAAATAGAGAGAATTAATTAAGTGTTCCTTTGACATTGAACACCGTATTTCAATCATTTTAATTCTTACATTCTCAACTAATAGAAAATTTTGTAAGGGTGATTTCTAAATGCATATTTTGTTCTATAAAAACTTTATTGAAATTATGTGGAATTGTACTTAACCATATTGGAACTTCCTTAATCTAAATTTCGTATAGAACATAATAATGTTTAGCTATTGCATGGGGCTAGCCACCCCTATTATATTATAATTATTCTGTTTTATAGTATATTATATAATGGTTTTTATTGAAATAAACGGAAAAGTTGAGCAGCTAAAGTTAATAATTAAAATGTTATAATTTTGTAGTCTTAGCAATATTATTAACAATTTTTAGTTTTAGTAAATTATGTGGTAAATTTAAAATTTTCAATTGGCGGAAGAAGTTTTTGAAACTAGTATTTAGGTCAACACTCTGATATCTCAGAGATAAGACAACGTTTGGCCTTAGTTTTAATCAGGCTTTAGTGAAGCAAGTTTTGTTGTTAGTGTTAAATTTTTATTTAAGGCTGGGTTTTAAATTAACTAATTTGCTATTCTTAATTAATAAGTGTATTGTCTTCTGAAGCGTACTTTCGTACCATACTCTATTGCGAGTTGTTTTTTTATTTTATTTGATAAGAGTTGGTTTAATCTCAATATCTTTTTTATTATAAATCTTTTCAATTATACAATGACAACATTTAAAGAGTTTTTACAAAAAATAAAACTAAGCGTTACATAAAAAGAACATCAGCGAATAATGTTATGATTGATAGTTCAACTCAAAATTTTAAAGCACAATATAATTCTTAAATTAACAAATTATTAATCAATCTCAAATTTATTTCTGCTTAAATTTAAATAATACATGCAGATTAATGTATTTGAAATGAACATTTATACTTTGAGAATTTTCAAATAGTTTATGTTTCACAGGCATGGAAATGGAAACATCGAGTATGGTGTTAGTTTTTGTTCGAATCGTTCCCACATAAAAAGATTTCATGGAAATGGATTTCTAATTATAACAAGTAAGAACTAAAACAATTAAGACTGTAGAAAAGACTATGGTGGCTTTAATATAGCTTTGTCAGTTTAGTTGGAAAATCCATTTGCATAATTATGGAAGCTGAGGCTCAAGTAATTTATAAAGGAATAACATCTTAGAAGCCATCTTCATTATTTACGGCAAGTCTTTTATAGTTTTTTTCACTTGTAAAATTCCATCATACCTTTGGGACTCACTGTGAGACAACACGACCAGTATGGTGAAAAACAATATACATTTCTTTCAATGCATGTTCTAAATTAACTTTAATTCAATATTAAACCAACTTTCTTAGCAAATTACAAGGCTGTGATTGCATGGAAACCATCCCTAACGGTTCACATACAGAATACAATAGTAATTCTTAGATATCACAGGTCTTCAATCATTCTGTCTAAAATCCAAACATTGTACCAGCTAAAAATATTCACATATTAGATGTTTAAAATTATGTAACATAATTGTGTTTACCAAAATTAATTAGAATGTCTAATTGTAAAATAATAAAAGATAAACCTTTCAGCAAATGCTTTTATAGCTTTTAAATTACATGAATCGCGTTTACGGTTTTGGATTTCCTACTGCAATATTATCATTTTCTGTTCCTACAGCTTCATGTTTCTGCCTCCTAAAAAAATAAATTTATAATAGATAACAGTAATTATTTTAAAGAACGAAAGTACCCAACTACAACTTAGTCATGACATTTAAATTTCATTTGAAAAGGTTCTTAACCCTTCGTTAGTCACCTGGTCTATGATCGTAGACCACCTCCATTGACTTAGCATGGGACGATATTTCAGGTGACTAACGAAGGGTTAACAGCTTAGACACTCATGCAACCCTAGTTATTAGAGTACTTTATAAAGCATCGATAGTATAGAATTAATTAATCCTGTCTTTTCTTTCAACTCATCATCTCCGCAGTGCTTTTAGATTAACTGCTTCATATATTACTTTGTAAATGAATTCTTTTAAGTAGAATATTTGTTAACTTTGTTTATTGTTCTTCTTAGTATTTGAGTGTGCCTTTATTTGTATTTTCCACTTGTGAATTGTTGTTCTTATGCATGTAACACTATAAATATTTTCATCTACATCATAGGCCAGGCTTTAAAAATTATAAATTTATAAATTAATCTTACATTATATGTATTAAAGCTACTTATTCCTTCTTTATATTATACTATCAATTCTATATTAGTATAATTGATAAAAATATTAACATATTAGGTCTTTAAAATTATTAGACATTAATTGTTTTTACCAAAATTAATTAAAATATCTAATTTCAAATAATAAAAGATGAAACTTTCAGCAAATGCTTTTATAGCTTTTAAATTACATGAAATTGCTATATTATTATATCGAAATATCGATGGATACTTTCACTTGTCGCTCTTGTATGTTTTATGTCCAATACTATTTTGGCGTTTGATTTTAATTATATAAGTGTTAAATCATAGCAAACTATTATTTAACATTAAATAATGTTTAATTAAATAATTAATATTAAAATAGGTATATTTAAACGTCAAATAATTAATTTGAATTGCAGTATAACTTTTGCCCTTAGCTGGGATATTTAATATTAAAAAATTGTTGTGGTAGTCTTGAAAGACACTAAGGGCTAACTTAAGATGCGTCTTTTCACGTTTATTTGTGTTTACTTTTTTTCTGTTTTTCAAACATATTAATAGTGTTTCTGTGTGAATGGGTTTTTTTAATAGAATAAATTGATCATTTTATTATTAAGTACACAGGTTTGTTATTAGTTTTATGGATTTTTATATCAGGTCAAGTGGAACGGTTATAATTTAAACACGAGCTCTTCCATGAGTTCAATTTTAATTTTGTGTTTTTTTTTAAAACAGCTTTTTTAAGGGATTTGTGCTAATAGTTTTTTTTCTTTATTTTACAGCACAGAATTTACATGATAAGAGGTATCACCACCTCACCTTCAACTCTCTTCAGAAGCTTAATTTTCGAGAATTCAAATTACCGGAGATGCTACAACTGAAATGATGTAAATAGAAATAGGTCGTTTCTATGTTTATTACAAGCAATATTTCAAATGTTAGGTATATCTGCTTTTGTATTTACTTAGTCTTGAATTATTATCTATTTTTTAATTATTTGTAGTTTTAAGAATTTGTTGGTTGGTATATGTCCTAATAATTAATAAAATGTTTTAGTGGTATTAAGTACCAGTACAAAAGGACATTCATGAGGGAATGGTATGAAAGACAAGAAGTTTTTTTGTAGCAGCAATTAACTTCTCTTTATTTATCGTCGATCTTCTTAGCACATTTTGGATGATGTTTTGAACTGTAAAGAACACCTTTAATCAATTCAGTAAAAGTAAGAATTTGTTACATTACTAGTTAATGGTTTAATTTAATTGCAGTGAATGTAATTTGTCATAGATGGTCCCTAGCCTTTTTGAGAAAGGAGGAAGGTCAGCTTCTGATCAATAGTAAAATAGATGAAAGGCTATGGTACCGATGGAACTATAAGTATTAGAATGGAGTTGAATAAGACGAACTTTTAAAACAAGACAGAGGAAGAAGACATTCAAGGTGTTACATATTTCGTGAATATAACGTAAGAGATTTAATTATTTTTTATTGTATTTATTAATATTTATGTAAATTTTTGCGCCTGATCGTTATGCAGCAAATGGTGACTGCATAGTTCGTTCAATGTGTTGCTTTCTTAAATATAGAATATTTGTTAACTTTGTTTATTGTTCTTCTTAGTATTTGAGTGTGCCTTTATTTGTATTTTCCACTTGTGAATTGCTGTTCTTATGCATGTAACACTTTATAAATATTTTCATCTACATCATAGGCCAGGCTTTTAAAATTGTAAATTTATAAATTAATCTTACATTATATGTATTAAAGCTACTTACTCCTTCTTTATATTATACTATCAATTCTATATTAGTATAATAGATAAAAATATTAACATATTAGGTCTTTAAAATTATTAGACATTAATTGTTTTTACCAAAATTAATTAAAATATCTAATTTCAAATAATAAAAGATGAAACTTTCAGCAAATGCTTTTATATTATTATATCGAAATATCGATGGATACTTTCACTTGTCGCTCTTGTATGTTTTATGTCCAATACTATTTTGGCGTTTGAATTTAATTATGTAAGTGTTAAATAATAGCAAACTATTATTTAACATTAAATAATGTTTAATTAAATAATTAATATTAAAATAGGTATATTTAAACGTCAAATAATTAATTTGAATTGCAGTATAACTTTTGCCCTTAGCTGGGATATTTAATATTAAAAAATTGTTGTGGTAGTTTTGAAAGACACTAAGGGCTAACTTAAGACGCGTCTTTTGACGTTTATTTGTGTTTACTTTTTTTCTGTTTTTCAAACATATTAATTAGTGTTTCTGTGTGAATGGTTTTTTTTAATAGAATAAATTGATCATTTTATTATTAAGTACACAGGTTTGTTATTAGTTTTATGGATTTTTATATCAGGTCAAGTGGAACGGTTATAATTTAAACACGAGCTCTTCCATGAGTTCAATTTTAATTTTGTGTTTCTTTGTAAAACAGCTTTCTTAAGGGATTTGAGCTAATAGTTTTTTTTCTTTATTTTACAGGACCGTTTTTACATGATAAGAGGTATCACCACCTCACCTTCAACTCTCTTCAGAAGCTTAATTTTTGAGAATTCAAATTACCGGAGATGCTACAACTGAAATGATGTAAATAGAAATATTCGTATTACATTTTGATTTAATTGTAACTGCTTTCATAAGTATAACTCGGACTTTTCTATGTTTAATTATTTTTAGTTTTAAGAATTTGTTGGTTTGTATAATATTTTTTATTTGTGCTTGCGTTCCTTTATATGTACACACACAAGTCATCGTGCGTTTGTCAAACCAAATCAAAAAATTAGTTTTGATTTTAATTTAGCTTATTGTTTATTGGAAGAAAGACAGGGCAAACGGTTTTCTGTAATTTGATTTAAACAAAATATCTTTCCAAAGAGATCAAAATAAGCGTGTATTAATTGAAATAAAAGAAAATAATAATAGGGAAAATCGGTCTCTGAAAAAAAACCATCTTACTTGTTTAGACATTGTTTCTTCATAGGCTAAGTTACTGAAGATGGTGATGGTAACTCATTCTGTGCATCGGTCCTCACTGTCTGACCTATTATATTAGGGTAGATTATATGGACACACACGCACACCCTTTGGAATATTTTTTTTGCTTTAAATTTAATTTGAACTGAATTAATATTTTAATTGACTGAATTAATTTGTCAATTTTTATTATTGAAATAACCCGTGTTAAATAGATTTTTACAAATTGTTTTTACATTTCAATACAATACTTTATTTTTCTAAATAAATTTTTAAAGCATTTTAATAATGACTAAACAAGTTAAAAATCTAAGTGAAAATTATACAAAAACACAGTCAATTACACTCCAGGGATGGGAAAAATATTTTGGTTTTGTATAAAATTAGGCAGAAATAATAATAATAAAACAGAGGGGTTGATTTTATTTTAAGTTAAAAGAAACAATGTTTAACAAATAATGAGGGTCTTCTTGGTCACATATAAAGGAACGTTTTCCCCACATAAACACTAACAGTCTTTAATACTGCATAAAACTTTAATTTCTGTTGCTTGTTTTTGTGATTTCTTTTTTTTTTTTGGTGAAGGCTCATGTTTCGCTGCCGTGACTTAAATTCTATAAAATAAATATCTTTTTATTCTAATTCTTTATTAATGTAATCATTTATTAATAAATTTACTGTTCGTACTCTTTAATGATTTCTCGCAGTTTTTTCTTATTATTTACTTTCTTCTCTACCGTTTTATAAATTCGCTCTGCCGTTATTTGCCATCCTAAAAAATTACTTACCGTCTTCTCTTTGAAGGAGACGTTAAATATATTTTTTTATCAGGCACAAACACAAACAGCTCTCTTCTGTACTTTTTGCAGAAAAGATTACACACTTACCTATTCCTATTTCCTGCTTTTGCTACATTTAAGACGTATTGTAAATGAATATTTGTTTGGTGAATAATATTAAGTTTATTAATCATTTGTAGTTTATTAATAATTTAAGTGTGTGTCTTTAAAGACACTTCAAAACTCACTTTAAGGATATTTTGATAATACATTTCATCGAGGGCCAACCTTCAATTCACCGAGAGATCAACCCAAGAAAGATACTGCTGGACCAGCCAAAGAGGAACACTTAGTCTTAATTTATATATTTAGTTATTCTTAAAAATATGAAAACCGCCCTAACTTTATTTCATTATTGGACTTCAATTATTTATCTTTTCGTTGATTTTTAATCATTTGGGTTGTAAAGGGTGATTGGGAAATAAATTAAATTATAAACTACTTCTTGTTTCTTTTTTAATTCGCTTAAAAAATAAATTACTGTTGTATGTCAACTTTTAATAGAGGCATAAAAGAAAATATGCAAAAATGTAATTGTTCAAATAGCGAGTTACGGTCGGCCGAGTCGGCCGAGTCGGCCGAAGGTTTATCTTAGAGATTTTTAAAAATATTTTTCAAATCACGAGTATCCTACGGTCATTCGTCATTCGTCATTCGTCTCGTTCGGCTCGTTGCTCGTTGGATTTTTCTTATAGATTTTTTAAAAATTTTTCTTCCAATGGGAATCGAACCCGAGACCATTTGAACAAACAACCGATCTCTAACCATCTGAGCTATGGCGTTATTATACGAAGTAAGTGTTTTAAACCTTATAAAGTACACATCCTATAATATTAATTTAAAATTTATTTTTGAATGTTTAAGTAGTTAGGTGTAAAAACCCACCTGACTCTTGCTCTTGCTCTTACTGTTGTATGTCGACTTTTAACAGAGGCATAAAAGAAAATATGCAAAAATGTAATTGTTCCAATCGCGAGTTACGGTCGGCCGAGTCGGCCGAGTCGGCCGAGGGTTTATCTTAGAGATTTTTAAAAATATTTTTCAAATCACGAGTATCCTACAGTCATTCGTCATTCGTCATTCGTCTCGTTCGGCTCGTTGCTCGTTGGATTTTTCTTAAAGATTTTGAAAAATTTCGACTGGTTTGGGAATCGAACCCGAGACCATTGAACAAACAACCGATCTCTAACCATCTGAGCTATGGCGTTGTTATACGAAGTAAGTGTTTTAAACCTTATAAAGTACACATCCTATAATATTCATTTAAAATTTATTTTTGAATGTTTAAGTAGTTAGGTGTAAAAGCCCACCTGACTCTTGCTCTTGCTCTTGCTCTTGCTCTTCCAATTATTAATTATTAAAATTCGGGTAACGATAAAGACTCTTTATTATATCTAATATTTTTACAAGTTTTTTTTTACAGAGTTTAAATTTAACAGCTAAGAAGTTTGAATCACACATTTTTGAAGTCCGTGGCTTCAGAAATATTTAATTCCACCTTCCTATCTGTTTTAAATTATACATTATTAATATAATTAATTTTTTTATATTAATTTAATAATTATTATATTTATATTAACTAATTAATTAAAATAACCAAATTTTAATATAATAAAAAGTTGCAACCCTTACGATTGTTTTTTATTGTAATGAATTAAGAAGAAACCTTATGGGTAATGTGTAAACTAAGAGTGATTTGCAGGTCAATCTTGGGATTGCAACTTTTTTTACAGTTACATACTATAAATAAAAGGGAAAAGAAAGATGTTTTAAGTGTGTGTGAAAAGATAAATTAATATAATGTGGGTGGAGTGGCGTTATTTTATAAAAGTAATAATAAATAAAAGTTAAGTGCCCTTCAAAGTGCTACATAGATCAAGAGAAGACAACAAAGAAGGTAAGTATTTAAAAGGTAAAGAAATGGAATATTAAAAAGTAATAAATTAAATGAAAAGTATTTCAAGTAGTAATTTTTAACAAATTTTGAAAAAAATCCAAGTAAACATGAATTAATTTTGCAATAAAATTCAAAAGTTAAAGAAACTTCGAAGAATAAACAAGACGGAAAAAATTAATAAAATTTAAAAATCAAAAAATCAAAACGCACGGTCCAATAATTAGATGAAGAGAGGGTGGATTTAATATTTTTAAATATAAATGAAAGTTCAAAATTATGGTGGGTATTTATAGCGCAAAGGCAGACACGTTCTAAAAAATTACCTAAATTAAAATATATATATATATAAGCGGGTCCTACAGCCTCTGCCGCATCCCGCATTTTAATTGTCATCTCTTCTTTTCTCCATTATAAAATTAAAATAAATTAAAAATTAAAAATTAAATAAAATTTTTAAATAGAATAGAAAAATTTACAGAATACTAAATGAAAGTTAAAGAAGAGATGAGAAGTATTAAGAAAAGTAAATAAAAGTAGCAAAATAATTTTTATAAAAATAATGTAAGTTTAAAATACCATAAACAAATTATAAAGAAGATGTAAAAATAAATTAATAAATAAAAAATAACCTTTAACAAATCCAAGATATTTAAGATTCAAATAACAAAAATGGAAAGAACATTTACCCTCAAAGAGATGAAGTTTATTAACAAAATTTATATTTAGACTGTTTAAAGGTAACTTTGAAGTCAAAAAAATATATATTAGAATTACAAAGAGAGGGTAACTTTAAAAGAAAAATTGTTACTCTAACACTTAAAATAAACAATTCTAAACAATTTTGAATACAACTAAAATTTGTAATTCCATACTTTTTTTAAACCGAACGTTTTCATTAAGAAATCTTAAAATGATTAAAGCTATCCAAAAATGAAATTTAAAGTGTCTCAATAGTGCACGCGTTACTCTAATTTATAAAATGTGTATGTGTGGGGTGTGTGTGTGTGTTTGTGTTTGTGTGGAAAGAACATGTGGATTTCATCTTACCATTAGTGGATCTTCGATCCTTACCCCATATTTGAAGACCCATTATTGCTTTGTGTGCCAGAGGCCATAATAGTTCTTAGATGTTGTTTAATATTACTTAAATTAAATTAAGATAACCCCTCTTTATTTTTATATTTTCTAATTACAAATACCATAATTCTTTCCCCTCCCTCTGCGATGTGTATTGTGTTTAATTTGAAATTTGATTGTACTTTTTTAATAATAAGATTTTTTTAATAAGTTCTAAACTGAATATAAATTTATATTAATTTCAAATGCTTACTGAAAAAGTCTACTTCCAATTCAAAGAAAACAATTTAAAAAAATTAATTAAAACCAAAATAAACAAAAGTATTTTAAGAGTGTACTGTGTAATAAACTTATAAACTACCCTAATACAATGGGTCATACACCGGGCCCCCGTGCCCAGCACAGGTAGCCACGACTGTCTTCAGCTAAAAAGAAACAACTCCTAAGAAAATACCATTGCCTTATTTACATACCGTATTATACATTTCCTTTAGTTAAAACAATTTCAAATAAAATTACTGTTCAAATTACAAAAACTAAACTCGGGTCTTTTTCAACTTCGTTAAATATAACGCCAACACACAAAGACACAAATAGTTTCAAAAAACAAATTACTAACTAACAATAAAATAAATACAAGTATAATAAGTACGACTACCTAAACTCAATTTTGCTACAAACGTTTACTTCTGAATTTTAATTCTATTTCTATAGTTTAATTAAATTCGATTTTGAAAATGTGCTCTAGAAATGGTTATTCTTTTTAAGCATAGATGATCTCTTCAATTGGTGTTTCTTGCACGATAGTCTAAGGATTCTCCACTCACGATTTTGGGAACGTCAATTAAGTGGTACACTGCTTTTATGGAGACATTGGAGTGGACCCATGCGAGAAAAGATCTTCGGAAGAGTTGAGCCAAAGTGCCAGCTGAAAACATTTTAATTCATAAAAATCTAAATCCAAATAAATTCCAATAATGCACTATCATTACTTGAATGTTTTGGACCCGTTCCGTGTCCACAAATGTAGAAATACTCTTTAATTTTGGAATAAAATCAGTGATGTAAAAAATAATTGCCACTGTCTATTTTCTTAAAAAATTACAAAAAAAACCTTCTTTATTAAAGAAATAGAAAAAGTGTTGTCTAATAAAATGCAGGGGTTCTAATTAAGCGAAAATCAAAGCAATTAAATTAATTTTAAAACCAACTTAGTAGAACAATAACAAGTTACAAAGTTACTTCTGAAAGTCCATTCATTTTTAATTATTTATAAAAAACAACTGCCTAATAAACAAATATGAAAACAACAAATTTCCAACTTCTAAAAATATAAGATGTTTACTAAATCAAACGTTTTGTTGTAGCTTGCCTTATAAGCCCGTAAAAAATTAAAAATTAAATGTTTCATTTTAAAGCCAAAATTTAATTTTTCAAATGGCCGAAAATTTTTGTTTTAGAGGGAAGCCGCCAAGAAAAGACACCGGCTATAGTTGGTAGGGGTACGTAGAAACATCCCCTTGCAATATAAAGCAATTCTACTTTTTCTTAGGCCTATCCGAAGCCAAAAAGGCTGCTAAATCCAAATTTGTATAGTTTTTAAAGATCCGTCCACAAATAACGGCGCTACAAGTTTTTTAAAGTTCAAAATAGTGCAAAAAAGGGGCCCTAAAATTGCAATGTTTAACTTCCGAAAAATTTACGTTGCGCCCTGTACATATTTTACATGTATCTTATGTAAAAAAGTCCCAGAATACCGAATCCGTCTCGCTTTTAATGATTTCATCGAAAATAACGGCGCTACGTTTTTTTTTGTGAATCACGGGGGTATTTTTTTCGATTTATTAATTTTATAGAAAATTTTTAGTTTAGAGCGAGAGCGCCAGAAAATAACACATGCTATAGTTACTAGGGGTACGTAGGAACGTCCCCGTGCAATATAAAGCAATTCTATTTTTTTCATTTTTTGCCAAAAAAACATGGGTTAAAACCCATGTTTTTTCAAAATGGAAAACGTTTTTTCAAAGCTATGAAATAGCACGCCTATGGTTTCTTAGGCCTATCCGAAGCCAAAAAGGCTGCCAAATCCGAATTTGTATAGTTTTTAAAAATCGGTCTACAAATAACGCCGCTACAATTTTTTTAAAGTTCAAAATAGTGCAAAAAAGGGGCCCTAAAATTGCAATTTTTAACTTTCGAAAAATTTCCGTTGCGTTCTGTACATATTTTACATGTATCTTATGTAAAAAAGTCCCAGAATACCAAATCCGTCTTGCTTTTAATGATTTCATCGAAAATAACGGCGCTACGATTTTTTTTGTGAATCACGGGGGTATTTTTTTTGATTTATTAATTTCGTCGAAAATTTTTAGTTTAGAGCGAGAGCGCCAGAAAATAACACATGCTATAGTTACTAGGGGGACGTAGGAACGTCCCGTGCAATATAAAGCAATTCTATTTTTTCATTTTTGCCAAAAACATGGGTTAAAACCCATGTTTTTCAAAATGGAAAACGTTTTTTCAAAGCTATGAAATAGCACGCCTATGGTTTCTTAGGCCTATCCGAAGCCAAAAAGGCTGCCAAATCCGAATTTGTATAGTTTTTAAAAATCGGTCCACAAATAACGCCGCTACAATTTTTTTAAAGTTCAAAATAGTGCAAAAAAGGGGCCCTAAAATTGCAATTTTTAACTTTCGAAAAATTTCCGTTGCGCCCTGTACATATTTTACATGTATCTTATGTAAAAAAGTCCCAGAATACCAAATCCGTCTTTCTTTTAATGATTTCATCGAAAATAACGGCGCTACGATTTTTTTTGTGAATCACGGGGGTATTTTTTTTGATTTATTAATTTCGTCGAAAATTTTTAGTTTAGAGCAAGAGCGCCAGAAAATAACACATGCTATAGTTACTAGGGGTACGTAGGAACGTCCCCGTGCAATATAAAGCAATTCTATTTTTTTCATTTTTTGCCAAAAAAACATGGGTTAAAACCCATGTTTTTTCAAAATGGAAAACGTTTTTTCAAAGCTATGAAATAGCACGCCTATGGTTTCTTAGGCCTATCCGAAGCCAAAAAGGCTGCCAAATCCGAATTTGTATAGTTTTTAAAAATCGGTCCACAAATAACGCCGCTACAATTTTTTTAAAGTTCAAAATAGTGCAAAAAAGGAGCCCTAAAATTGCAATTTTTAACTTTCCAAAATTTCCGTTGCGCCCTGTACATATTTTACATGTATCTTATGTAAAAAAGTCCCAGAATACCAAATCCGTCTTGCTTTTAATGATTTCATCGAAAATAACGGCGCTACGATTTTTTTTGTGAATCACGGAGGTATTTTTTTTGATTTATTAATTTCGTCGAAAAATTTTAGTTTAGAGCGAGAGCGCCAGAAAATAACACATGCTATAGTTACTAGGGGTACGTAGGAACGTCCCGTGCAATATAAAGCAATTCTATTTTTTCATTTTTGCCAAAAAACATGGGTTAAAACCCATGTTTTTCAAAATGGAAAACGTTTTTCAAAGCTATGAAATAGCACGCCTATGGTTTCTTAGGCCTATCCGAAGCCAAAAGGCTGCCAAATCCGAATTTGTATAGTTTTTAAAATCGGTCCACAAATAACGCGCTACAATTTTTTAAAGTTCAAAATAGTGCAAAAGGGGCCCTAAAATTGCAATTTTAACTTTCGAAAAATTTCCGTTGCGCCCTGTACATATTTTACATGTATCTTATGTAAAAAGTCCCAGAATACCAAATCCGTCTTCTTTTAATGATTTCATCGAAAATAACGGCGCTACGATTTTTTGTGAATCACGGGGTATTTTTTGATTTATTAATTTCGTCGAAAATTTTTAGTTTAGAGCAAGAGCGCCAGAAAATAACACATGCTATAGTTACTAGGGGTACGTAGGAACGTCCCGTGCAATATAAAGCAATTCTATTTTTTCATTTTTGCCAAAAAACATGGGTTAAAACCCATGTTTTTCAAAATGGAAAACGTTTTTCAAAGCTATGAAATAGCACGCCTATGGTTTCTTAGGCCTATCCGAAGCCAAAAGGCTGCCAAATCCGAATTTGTATAGTTTTTAAAATCGGTCCACAAATAACGGCGCTACAATTTTTTAAAGTTCAAAATAGTGCAAAAAGGGGCCCTAAAATTGCAATTTTTTAAATTTCAAAAATTTCCGTTGCGCCCTGTACATATTTTACATGTATCTTATGTAAAAAAGTCCCAGAATACCAAATCCGTCTTGCTTTTAATGATTTCATCGAAAATAACGGCGCTACGATTTTTTTTGTGAATCACGGGGGTATTTTTTTTGATTTATTAATTTCGTCGAAAATTTTTAGTTTAGAGCGAGAGCGCCAGAAAATAACACATGCTATAGTTACTAGGGGTACGTAGGAACGTCCCCGTGCAATATAAAGCAATTCTATTTTTTTCATTTTTTGCCAAAAAAACATGGGTTAAAACCCATGTTTTTTCAAAATGGAAAACGTTTTTTCAAAGCTATGAAATAGCACGCCTATGGTTTCTTAGGCCTATCCGAAGCCAAAAAGGCTGCCAAATCCGAATTTGTATAGTTTTTAAAATCGGTCCACAAATAACGCGCTACAATTTTTAAAGTTCAAAATAGTGCAAAAGGGCCCTAAAATTGCAATTTTTAACTTTCAAAATTTCCGTTGCGCCCTGTACATATTTTACATGTATCTTATGTAAAAAGTCCCAGAATACCAAATCTCCCTTTTAATATTTCATCGAAAATAACGGCGCTACGATTTTTTTAAACACATTTTTTCAAAATTTCACGAAAATTTTTATTTAGAGCGAGAGCGCCAGAAAATAAACATGCTATAGTTACATACGTAAACGCCCGTGCAATATAAAGCAATTCTATTTTTTCATTTTTAAAAAAACTGGTTAAAACCCATGTTTTTTCAAAATGGAAAACGTTTTTCAAAGCTTAAAAGCAGCCTATGGTTTTTAGGCCATCCAAGCCAAAAGGCTGCCCAAACCAATTTGTATAGTTTTTAAAATCTCCACAAATAACCCACAATTTTTTAAAGTTCAAAATAGTGCAAAAGGGGCCCTAAAATTGCAATTTTAACTTTCGAAAAATTTTCGGCCCCTTACATATTTTAAGACTTTGTAAAAAGCCCAGAATAAAACCCTTGCTTTTAATATTTCATCGAAAATAAGGGGCTACATTTTTTTTGTGAATCACTATTTTTTTGATTTTTAATTTCTCGAAAATTTTTATTAGAGCGGACCCCAAAAAAAACACATGCTATATTACAGGGGTACTAAACGTCCCTGCAAATAAAGCAATTCTTTTTTTCATTTTTGCCAAAAAAGGGTTAAAACCCATGTTTTTTAAAATGGAAAACGTTTTTCAAAGCTATGAAATAGCACGCCTATGGTTTCTTAGGCCTATCCGAAGCCAAAAGGCTGCCAAATCCGAATTTGTATAGTTTTTAAAATCGGTCCACAAATAACGCCGCTACAATTTTTTTAAAGTTCAAAATAGTGCAAAAAAGGAGCCCTAAAATTGCAATTTTTAACTTTCAAAAAATTTCCGTTGCGCCCTGTACATATTTTACATGTATCTTATGTAAAAAAGTCCCAGAATACCAAATCCGTCTTGCTTTTAATGATTTCATCGAAAATAACGGCGCTACGATTTTTTTTGTGAATCACGGGGGTATTTTTTTTGATTTATTAATTTCGTCGAAAATTTTTAGTTTAGAGCGAGAGCGCCAGAAAATAACACATGCTATAGTTACTAGGGGTACGTAGGAACGTCCCCGTGCAATATAAAGCAATTCTATTTTTTTCATTTTTTGCCAAAAAAACATGGGTTAAAACCCATGTTTTTTCAAAATGGAAAACGTTTTTTCAAAGCTATGAAATAGCACGCCTATGGTTTCTTAGGCCTATCCGAAGCCAAAAAGGCTGCCAAATCCGAATTTGTATAGTTTTTAAAATCGGTCCACAAATAACGCGCTACAATTTTTTAAAGTTCAAAATAGTGCAAAAAAGGGGCCCTAAAATTGCAATTTTTAACTTTCGAAAAATTTCCGTTGCGCCCTGTACATATTTTACATGTATCTTATGTAAAAAAGTCCCAGAATACCAAATCCGTCTTTCTTTTAATGATTTCATCGAAAATAACGGCGCTACGATTTTTTTTGTGAATCACGGGGGTATTTTTTTTGATTTATTAATTTCGTCGAAAATTTTTAGTTTAGAGCGAGAGCGCCAGAAAATAACACATGCTATAGTTACTAGGGGTACGTAGGAACGTCCCCGTGCAATATAAAGCAATTCTATTTTTTTCATTTTTTGCCAAAAAAACATGGGTTAAAACCCATGTTTTTTCAAAATGGAAAACGTTTTTTCAAAGCTATGAAATAGCACGCCTATGGTTTCTTAGGCCTATCCGAAGCCAAAAAGGCTGCCAAATCCGAATTTGTATAGTTTTTAAAAATCGGTCCACAAATAACGCCGCTACAATTTTTTTAAAGTTCAAAATAGTGCAAAAAAGGGGCCCTAAAATTGCAATTTTTAACTTTCGAAAAATTTCCGTTGCGCCCTGTACATATTTTACATGTATCTTATGTAAAAAAGTCCCAGAATACCAAATCCGTCTTTCTTTTAATGATTTCATCGAAAATAACGGCGCTACGATTTTTTTTGTGAATCACGGGGGTATTTTTTTTGATTTATTAATTTCGTCGAAAATTTTTAGTTTAGAGCAAGAGCGCCAGAAAATAACACATGCTATAGTTACTAGGGGTACGTAGGAACGTCCCGTGCAATATAAAGCAATTCTATTTTTTCATTTTTGCCAAAAAACATGGGTTAAAACCCATGTTTTTCAAAATGGAAAACGTTTTTCAAAGCTATGAAATAGCACGCCTATGGTTTCTTAGGCCTATCCGAAGCCAAAAAGGCTGCCAAATCCGAATTTGTATAGTTTTTAAAAATCGGTCCACAAATAACGCCGCTACAATTTTTTTAAAGTTCAAAATAGTGCAAAAAAGGGGCCCTAAAATTGCAATTTTTAACTTTCGAAAAATTTCCGTTGCGCCCTGTACATATTTTACATGTATCTTATGTAAAAAAGTCCCAGAATACCAAATCCGTCTTGCTTTTAATGATTTCATCGAAAATAACGGCGCTACGATTTTTTTTGTGAATCACGGGGGTATTTTTTTTGATTTATTAATTTCGTCGAAAATTTTTAGTTTAGAGCGAGAGCGCCAGAAAATAACACATGCTATAGTTACTAGGGGTACGTAGGAACGTCCCCGTGCAATATAAAGCAATTCTATTTTTTTCATTTTTTGCCAAAAAAACATGGGTTAAAACCCATGTTTTTTTAAAATGGAAAACGTTTTTTCAAAGCTATGAAATAGCACGCCTATGGTTTCTTAGGCCTATCCAAAGCCAAAACGGCTGCCAAATCCGAAACTGAACAGTTTTTAAAGATCCGTCCACAAATAACAGCGCTACAATTTTTTTAAAGTTCAAAATCGTGCAAAAAAGGGGACCTAAAATTCCAATTTTTCATGTTCGAAAATTTTACGTTGCGCCCTATACTTAATTTACATGTATCTTATGTAAAAAAGTCGCAGAATTCCGAATCCGTCTCGTATGTAACGATTGCATTGCAAATAAGGGCGCTACGATTTACTTTGTGAATCAAGGGGTACGTTTTTTTGATTTATTTAGTTTTATCGAAAATTTTTATTTTAGAGTGAGAGCGCCAGGAACTGAAACCGGCTATAGTTATTAGGGGTTAAACGAGGCCTTACTGTATAAAATTTACAGATTCGCCATCCTCGATCCATTCCGCCCAGCCTTAACTACTTTATCTTTTAATAAGCAGTCTGGACCAAATGTTTCCTTTTAATAAACAACGACAAAATTTTAAACCGCGAAATGAATTTACAAAAATTGCCAGACAATTTCGCACATATCAAAGCGAACCGTCCAATATAAACTCGGCGAAACCTCAAAATTATGTAATTGTTTGTTCTATTTAACTATTAATTCGTAGTCCTTTAGCGAAGATAACATCTGTCTAAACAGAAACAGGGTGACATACTGCTAAAGTGATGTCCTTCAAAAAAAGTTACGCGAAGGTTCCCTCGCAATTTCTTCATTTCATTACCGCCTCTTCCCTATCAGATTTAAACGTACTAAGCCCACACGAAAAGTGGGAAATTTTACATTTGATGTAATTCCATAAATATCGCAATAAAGCAATGCTTATACTGTTTGAAAAAATAATAGGCGCACTTAAAATGTATAACTACAGTCGACCCTCGATAATTTAAACCTCTAGAACTCCAATTGTTTGATTGCTCGAATTGGAGGCCGTTTTATTGCCAAAAACTGATCGTTTTGGTCTTTCAAAAACTGTTCAACACTTTTAGAATTTTTCATTAAAAGGAATGGCATTATTAAAAAAAAATGGAATAAATTTTTTCTTTTTTTTTTTTTTAAGCTACCAGAATGCACTAACCTTTACTTAAACCAATATTTACGAAGAAAAAACAAGCACGATTACACTCATTGCTATAAATTATAGTGCAGCTAACTAGCATCGCTTTAAGTAATAGACTTTTTATTGTAGCATTTTCGTTTTTATAACATGCAAGTGTAAACAAACAGGATCTTACAATGTGAAACGATGATACTCTAACATTTTATAATCCATATGTTAGAGATGATAAACGTTTCAGTACTGAAATAAGGAAATCATTCAAATTAGATTTTCAATTAAATACCTAAAACCCGAACATCACAAAAAAATTCAAAGCAGAACCCAAAAAGTTTTCGTGTACAACTGTATCTATAAAAACCTATTCAAAAAAGTTTGGAGACAATTACATTGTTAAATTTTTATTTAACTACAGTCCAATTTCAATATTGAAAATGTCTTTCAGAAATAAATTGTTGCCCATACAAATCGAATAGGGTAAAACGTCCACTCTGTGACCAGTGAATGATAACAATTTAAAAAATTAATTAATATTTATGATATAATTATTTGTGCAATCTTGTATGTCCTCTTTTTCATTTAAGTGAAAAACACATAAGTAATAATAAAGTAAATAGTCAAAATAATTAAATTTAAAATACATTATTGAAGCTCCGAAGGACGCAATTAAAAAAATACACAAATGTAGATCTAAGCATAGTGTTTAAAATAAATTATACAAAATTTTATAAATTACTCGTTTTTAATTATTCGGTCATTCACTGGGCCACACCCCGGTCATTTACTAAACTCTTTATAATTAATTTTACAAAATTTATCACCAAATTACGATAACATTTTCATTAATTCATAAGCAAAAATAGTATGCGTAACGGTTTCTTTTGGTTTATTAATTTGTTTACTATTTGTTTATATCAAAATAGCACTCGATGCAACGAATCGGTCATTCGCTGGACGTTTTACCCTACACCTAAATTTAAATACCGTTAAAAAAGAAAACTTCTAATTGTATGTCGATCTAGTAAAATAATTTTAATTTAATTTAAAATGTTGTAAATAAAATCGTTATTCTGGCGCGTTCCAAGGGTTTAATTCGTACTTTGATTGTTCAAATTTGTAGTATTTAAAACCTACGTTCCATGAAAAAAATAAAAATAAATAAATGACCATGGAGGTGTGTGGAAGCGAGATATCTCAAGGAGGATTGTTGTTTATATGGCATTAACATAGCAAATTGAATTGATGTAAATTGGTTGTAAAAATTCTAAAAGTGTACGTTATCTAATTTTTATGCAACTAATCTAGAAATAGAGGAACGTGGTGGATGCATAAATATTTATATTTAGCTTCTGCTGTATGGGTTGTTAATTGTGGAAAAGGATTGTTGTGTTTGCACTTTGTTCGATTGGGTCGTATTAATTTAATAATTATTGCAAAATCCGGGTTGTCTTATTTTAATAAGTGGCCTTGCGTTATCGAGGTTCGACTGTAGTAGAAGTTTTTAATAAAGATCCAGAAGTAGATACATTTAATTTCAGTTAAAATCATATCTCATAAAAACTATAAAAATTAAAATTTAGAAAAACAACTTGAATTGTATATAATGTTTAATTAGTTTTATGTTATTTAAGGTCTACTTCAGTCATTGGAAATCTATTACAGAGCATCTTTAGCAGATTATAAAAAATTAAATAAAATGTTTATAATCAGAATTGATCGAATCTGAACTCAAACAATTTTTGGAAAATTGTGAGCACCCATTGGAGTTCAATAATGAAGAAATTATCTTAGATTTAAATATAAGTGTTTGTATTTTTTAGATAATAATTTTAAGTAGCAGCCCTCTTATATGATTATTATTTATTAATTGCAATTAATTTAACTTTTATGTTAAATTTTCTAAATTGAAGTAAAATAACATTTTGGTGTTTAATCTAAATTAAATAGTTTAATTTGGAGTGATCCATGTTTTAATAATTAAAAATTTATTAACAACATTTTATTGTTGATCACGATTTTAACTGAAACTAAATGTTTATATCCATACAAGAAATGGTCTTTGATTGTATAATTAATTTGAACTCAAAACCTGTACAGAATTACTGTAAGGGGTCTAAATAAAATAACCTGAGTTAAAAAAACTAATTAAAAAAGTTACTATTAAAAAATCAAAGAAACCAAAAAAATGAAAATTTTTGTTAGTATTATAAAACGCTTTATTTCCTGAAAATAAATTACTTGAGATGTTTGGGGGTGAATGACATCTACAACGTTAGTATTTTCCCTGTTATAATAAGGTCTTATTCATAACATACTAAAAATTCAGGACCGTATTTAAACCAGAAAGCATTGGCCCGATTTTATAAATGTTGCTAAGCATAATCATTAAAATGCTTTCCCGAAATTAAATTATTTTAATATGTTTTGAGCAAATTACAACTACCCGGATTTTTTTACTAATAAAATAGGACCCTATTTAGAACATATTAAAAATTCAGAACCGTATTTAAACCGAAAGAGACTTGCCCGATTTTTTAAAACTTGCAAACCATAATCATTTCAATGGTATTCAAAAACTAAATTATTTTAATACGTTACAAGTTAAGGACAACCACCCTGATTTTTTTTCTATTAAAACAAATCCTTATTAATAACATATTATAATTGCAGGTCCGTATTTCGATCCAAAGACAGTTCCCCAATTTTATAAATGTTGCTAACAATAATCATTAAAACGCTTTCCAGAAATTCAATTACTTCAATACGTTCCAAGCTAATGACAACTACCCTGATTTTTTTACTGATAAAATAGGACCTTATTAATAACATATTAAAAATTCAGGAGCGTATTTAAACCAGAAAACGTATGCCCAATTTTTTAAATGTTGCTAAGCATAATCATTAAAATACTTTCCCAAAATTAAATTATTTTAATATGTTTTAAATCAATGACAACTACCATAATTTTTTACTGATAAAATAGGACCTTATTAATAACATATTAAAAATTCAAGGCCCGTATTTAAATCAGAAAATATTTGCCCGATTTTATAAATGTTGCTAAGCATAAACATTAAAATGCTTTCTCGAAATTAAATTATTTTAATATGTTTTGAGCAAACTACAACTACCCTGATTTTTTTACTAATAAAATAGGACTTTATTAATAACATATTAAAAAATCAGGACCGTATTTAAACCAGAAAACATTTGCCCGATTTTATAAATATTGCTAAGCATAATCGTTAAAATGCTTTCCCAAAATTAAATTATTTTAATATGTTTTGAGCAAAATAAAACTACCCAGATTTTTTTACTAATAAAATAAAGCCTTATTAATAACATTAAAAATTCAGCACCGTATTTAAACCCGAAGACATATGCCGTTTTTTAAATGTTACTAACAATAATTATTAAAATGTTTTCCCAAAATTGAATTATTTTAACATGTTTTAGGTCAATGACAACTGCCATAATTCTTTTACTGATAGAATAGAACCTTATTAATAACATATTCAAAATTCAGGACCGTATTTAAACCAAAAGAGACTTGCCCGATTTTTTAACTCTTGCAAACAATAATCATTTCAATGGTATCCGAAAACTAAATTATTTTAATACGTTATAAGTTAGTGACAACTACCCTGATTTTTTTACTAAAAAATAGAACCTTATTAATAACATATTAAAAATTCAGGACCGTATTTAAACCCGAAGACATATGCCCAATTTTTAAATAGTGCTAACAATAATTATTAAAATGTTTTTCCAAAACTGAATTATTATAATATGTTTTAGGTCAATAACAACTACCCTGATTTTTTTACTGATAAAATAGGACCTTATAAATAATATATTAAAAATTCAGGACCGTATTTCAACCTAAAGCCATTTGCCCAATTTTTTAGATGTTGCTAACAATAATCATTAAAATGCTTGCCCAAAATTACCATATTTGAATACGTCCCGAGTTAATGACAACTACCCTAATTTTTTTTTCTAATAACTAGGGCCCTCATAATAACATATTTAAAATTCACGCCAATATTTATATACAAAGGCAACTAATCAATTTTATAAAAAGTGCTAAAAACTATCAAAGTAAAAATGACCATTTTCTCATAAAACGCTTAATTAGTTTCGTATTATACCAAAACCATGTTATTATAAATTCAGCAATAGAATTCACATAAAAGTTATTTCTCAATTTATATCATCAACGCCCCTAGTTTTACCTTTTCTCGATAGAGCTTCGAGGAAGAAGATATTTCACGCAACATATAATTAAACTTTCATTATGACCACGTCGGTACAATTTTAATTTATGCAAATTAATTTGTGGACGTAACTAAACATGTAAGTACCTACTTGTCGCTCCGAAATGACTTTCTTCGCCCAAATTTGCATTTCTCGACGCCCTGGATGTGCCTTCTTTCGTCATCCATTCATCATCGCCACTGCCGGTGTCCTTCTGTCGGACGAATTAACACCAACTTAGAATTCCACTTGCTCGCTTTACATACACAAATTAAAATCGTGAAGACGGTGATGATCTCCAACTGATGTCCAACAGTCGCATCTCGGCGTTGGGTCTGTAAACATCACGGAACATTGAGTACCGGAATTGAGAACATACAACGTGCTTCGTTTCAAAACGCTCAATTCGAAACTTAGTTTTTTTTTTTTAATTTAAATCTCGACATGAGGACTTTTAACGTGCTCTCTTAAATGTTTAAAAATTCGAAGGATAGTCGTTCATAAGTCGTAAGTTTGTTTTTATATTTTTAATTGTCTGTAAAACTATGGATTTTGATTTTTTTTCCTGTGTGTAAAAATTTTGGTATCAATTGCCTTGAAAAAAGTGTGTATTTATGGATGAAATGTGGGTGAACGGGCGTTATCAGTACTTCCGGATATTTTGCAGTTCATTTTATCATTGTTGAACACGCTTTAGTTACGTTTTACTCCTCCACAACTATTTAAAACTTTGCCGTTTCCAGGATTGGACTGTTTTGTTTTTTTCCCGTCCAAAAAATCAATTTCGAAATTATTTTTTAAACGGAAGTGCCGCAAATCCAAACGTTTCGAAGCAAAAGTCAAAACGCAAAGTCCTTGTCCAGGATAACAAAATTTTGAATGGTCCAATCGACTGTCAAAAGTTCTTAAAACGGCTTTATTAATTTTTTTGTGTCGACCAACCCCCAATCAGAAAAAGATTTCGCATTTAGAGTTAATAAAATTATTTCAAAAGTGAAAATCCAAAAGTTTTTTGCCCGAGTTCTGCAAAAAGAGCTTTCGCGCGCTCGCAGCGGTAGAAAGCGGCACTAAAGTGCGAAGAACGGCCTTAAATCCGTAAATCGTCCATCCCCCAAAATAAATGTGCAGTTGCTTCGTTGATGGAGCACCTTTTTTTCAGGATCAGTTCCACGATGGTTTATTTTTGGGCGAAAAGTCGCATTCCGTTCAGGAACTACGTCGTCTTCTCGTGCCTCATAGTTTTCGTCAATGCAGAGCTGGCAGGTCCGCAAAGAAGTCCTCCGAGTGGCGAGGGCGAGAACGCACCCCAACAACCTGTTACACCTGGAGGGTGAGTTTTTACCATTTTTACAAAGAACGTGGTTCCTTTGCAAATTTTCCAAATGTTGCGATTAGTAGTCTGCTCAGGAAATGTGCGTGAGCACGCAGAAAAATTGCGTAACGCGGCGCCTGTATATTCCACCAAGGTCGATATTTCCTCGTTTTTTTTCCCGATACGATAAAAGCAGATGTTGGAACCATAATTATTAATCAATTCCACGTTTTGCCATCGTAAAGTTCGAAACGAACGTAGGTATCCATCGGTAATTAATAATTAAGTCTTTTATCGGGACTTCCTTTTTCCAAAAAAATATGGGCCAAGATTAAGTCATAGATAAAATAGCCCAATTTTCGCTAATCGCATGGTTCCTACGTAAACGTTTAGCCACAATAAGGCAAACAATGCCGTTGCTGTTAAACGACAAAGTAGAACAAAGCTTTTAAGACGTATAAAATTTGAACCGACCACAAATGCTCATTTCTTAGTTCTTTCGGATTTCGAATAGGCTACAGATGGACCTCCACATGTCGAAAGTCTCTAATTTTAATTTGTGATAACACAAATTCGATGTGAAGAGTTTTATATCAATAACTCGAAGTGTTTTTGGTTTTCCTTCGACTTCGACTTATCGAGGTTCGACTGTACTTTGTACATTGTTAGATTACGGTTGCGCCTTCGCGTTACCAATAGCCTTCGCTAAATCGAAACTCAATACAGTGGAAACTCGGATAATCGAAAATTCGGTTACTTAAATGTATAGAAAAAAAAAACGAATTTTAGCACAGCTAACGGAAATGCGACAGTTGAAGTCAGCCGTCTAAGAAAATAATTTAATAATTGTGAATCTAGCTTAAAATCGAGTGTGCGCATTCGAGCTCAAAGTGGCACATTCCGATCTCGGGAAAATAAAGCGCGCCGCTCCGCGTCGCGCTTCATTTGCCTCCCTCGCTCGGAAATGTGCCACTTTTCGCTTGAATCCGCACATCCTCGTATTTATTAAATTTATTTATATTTAAATCAGTTACGCCAAAGCAGTATTTCTTCGAAGTATTTTTTTGAATTAAATTGTCCCCCAGTTTCGCTTAGATTTTTATTTTTGAGGATTGGAGGGAGTAGTTCTATTATGTATTTTAGAACAGCAGTTTCCAAACTATGTTTCGTGGGTTATGTATAAGTACAGTCGAATACAGTCGAAATCCGACATGAAGTTAACCAAAAAAGCACAAAAATTGACTTTGAAAAATCCCGCTGTAAATGTGCCTCTGTGATTGGCTCATTCTTGATTCACTATAATGGCCGCCAATTAATTAGCCAATCAGATAGAATTCGTTATTTCGTAACTATAGTTACATTAGTAATATTTGAAATTTGAATCATATTGTACATTTATAAACATATTTAAAAAAAAAGAATACAAAAAACCTTTTTTTAAATAAACAAGAGTAATGCGCATATTAAATGAAAATAATTAAAAATACATAATAAAATATTAGAAAATTTGGTAGCTTCTATGCTTCGAAGATTGCAAAGTGTTTTAAGAAATAAAGTATTTACATCTACTTATTAATTTTGCAATGTTTTTGTTTGTATTGCACACATTTTCGTGTTAATTGGATTAGACTATATTAATAACAAATCCTTCATATCCAGATTTTCTATTCGGAAAAAGTTTTCGCTTGAAAGTGCACATACTCCTTAATAATTGAATTTGCCTATTATATTATTCTCTCTTACAAATAATATTAATTAAATCAAACTGAACTAAATGTACCACTTCTCGCTTTTCTTTTAATTAAAAATTACAGTAGGGTATTTTTTACCAAAAACCACATTTCTAATTTAGTACTTTTAAACTAGACTAGATGGGCGAACTTCATCGTACATGAAAAAAAAAATACTTTAACTTTTTCCGAATTTTTACTCTTATTTCCCAACCTTTTTTTAACATACCCCACCCAAGTGATTCTAAAATTTTGATGCACCCCCTATGTATCATGTAAATATTTTTTTATATTTAAAAATTGAATTAATCCATAAATAAAGTTTAATTACAACAGTGTATATGTTACAGTCAAAGCGTGCATTTCCGTCAAAGTATAGACTAACTAGATAACGTACGCCTTTACTGCCTTTTTTAGTAAATGTGTTTACTTCGGCCGGAAGGAAACTTCTACATTTACAAAGTAACCCAACAATGAAGAAGCTTCTCTTTTGAAGAAAGTAAACACTATATATACATATATACAATAATTTTGAAAAAAACCTACTTCTCTGAAAATAAGGGCCGTATTTACAGTCCGATTTTCGAGATTAAGAAATCGGTCGACAAAGATATAAATTAATTTCATAGTAATGCAATTTACAAAATCGCAAACCGCATTCAGTTTATAGAAATGTATTTACATATTTATTAATATTGTAGTAATTTTTTGATGTAGCAGTCTTCACATAATTGATTTATATTTAAATACGAAAAATACCGAAAGTGATCCGGTATTGGGCCTATTACTTTACTAAAAATTAATAAATTGTTGACAACGTTGAACAACGAAAAGAATTAATAACTTTTGGAAAAAAAGACAAATAATTCAAATTTTACTTTTTCATTATTTTTAAGTAATGTAAAAGCGTAACATAGCGCCAAGTACAAAAGTACTACTAAGAGTAGGTTTTGACGAAACTCTCAAAGATGAAAGAAATATAACAGTCTGAAAAATTAATTTCTCTTTAAAATTTTTACAGTGATAACTTTAAGCACGTTTACTAAAAAAAGCAGTAAAAGCATACGTTATCTAGTTAGTCCATACTTCAACCAAATCAACACTTGGACTGTAACATATACTAATTACAACAGTGTATACAAAATGCGCCTTAAAACTAATTTGTTTATAATTTTTACAAAACTGAAAATTATCCAAAAATATTTGGAGACATTAATTTTGACATATAAACCTTCAATAATCTGCAAAAGATGATCTAAAAATTAATTAGTTGATTTTTAGTGGCCCACTTCAGAAAATTTGACTCATACAATTTTAATTAATCAAAAATGCGAATTATTATACATTCGAAAGTACACCTGAAAATATTTTTATCAAGCTCGCTATAATTAGGCGTGCGGAAGAGCACCACGACAACTTATCAAAAGGAATAAAATATCTAACCTTTTTCAAACAACAAATCGATCTAATTTATACGACTTTTAATATTTTGAATTGAAGAATAAAATAATAATATAGGCAAATCCAATAAATATGAGGATGTGCGCATTTGAGCAAAAAGTGGCACATTCCGATCTCGGGAAAATGTTAACGAATTAACCGTGTTATTCGAGGTTTTGCAAGTATAATCTTTCTTCGCAGTTTTAAAATCACATAAGTCGCATTACCAATACAAATGTGCACAATGCAATCGAGTTCAATGGACCATTTCCAACAATTTTTAAAATTTGCAAATAGGGTACCTTCTAGTTATTTCAATTACAACACAAATAATTTAAAAAATGCACATATAGTCAAATTTTTATACAGTAAGGCTTAATAAAGACAAATTGTTATAAAAAGAATGTCCATCTGCTCTTTTTCGTTGAACAGTTTCTTTTCAGCACGTGTTACAAGACATTTTTGTGTATTAACCTTTTATTACAATTTCAAAATGAGTAAATTTAAGAATTGCAATCACAAACAATTCTTAATTCATAAGAGCTGCCGTTAACAGTGGCGTAACAATAGAGGGGCTAGACGGGACAAATGTAAGGGGGCCCCCGGTCCGAGAGAGCCCTGACCACACGAGCATTATTACAAAATTTAGGAAAATTTATTAGTTTTGAATTTAATTAATTTAATTTATCTACTAAAGCACAAAAATAATTAATTAAAAAAAATGTATCAAGATTTAAACGCAGTTATAACCATTCTTGTGCCGAACGATAATTTTCAAAATTAAAATTGATAACAACTTATTTAAGAAATTCTATGGGACCACAAAGGTCACGCAACATATCTAATCGAACTTTCTATTGCCCGAAATTTTAACGTTGATGATGTCATTCATACTTTTGCTGAACACAAAGCCCCAAAAAAATTTAATAATTAAAATAAGTATTTACTAATTTTAAAATAGTTATTTTAGTCCAATGCACTCTTTAAATTAAAAGTTACTAGAAAATGGATGAAAATGTATAAAATAATTATAATAGCGTTTGTGCAGAATTTTGCATGGTGATTTATTGACATGGAGGGATTTGCCAATGGCCCTAAATGCTATAGTTACGCCACTGGCTTCAATGCGATTAAAACTGTTTAAACTATAATTATCAAAAATTCGTACGAAAATATTGAACGTAAATTAATTGAGGAAAGACCTTTTGGCCTGTCTTGAATCAAAAAGGGACCCGTTGCATGAATAAAATAAATAAATTAAAAGACATATATTTATAAAAATAATGTTAGCTACCTCTCTGTCGATCAAACGATGCACACTGCAATTAAAAACACCAAAAGTATTAATTATAATATTTTAAGAAATTTAATGTAAATATAAAACGTATTCACCAAGCCAAAAACAAACTGAAAGTGAATTATATTAGCAAACTGCTATTGATAAGCTTATCGTTTTCGACCACTTGGGGGCCTAAAAGTATTGATTTTTATTTTACCGCAAATGTGACGTAGGAAAGCAAAATTTTCCAGTTAAACCAGTGTGCCCCAACCTTTTGATTGCCATAACCCACCTCAGTCTTATTAAAATTCCGATGCCCCCCTATTTGTTTATATTTAAAAATTGAATTATTCCCTAAATGAAGCCTAATTAAAATTTGCTCATTACACAAGGCTTGGGTTTTAGGAAAGAACCGTGTACGTCTCCGAATTGCCCCCTTGAACAGGCAAATGGCCCCCGTGCGGGGGCGTGGGACCCACGTTGGGAACCACTGATTAACCCCTTCGATCCCCAATTTCTGAAGTTTTGAAAACTGAGTTGGAATAATCAGAAAAATTAAATAGAGAAAAATTATTTACAGTGTACATAATCAGGACCGTACTTAAGTTTTAATTTTTGAGAAACGTCTCAATATTTTTGTATTTTTATAGAAAAATTGCTATTACTTATCAGAATAGAAAAATTAATTTCTTATAATTAAATCATTATCATTTGCTGTAAAAATTTAAAAACAAATAACCCAAACGAACAAAAATTTTGTTAATATGATTATTTCTTCTCGAACCCACTGTAAAAATTTTGGGAGCGCGCGTGTGGCTAATTTCTAATTTATTTAAGCTATGCAATTATTGAATTATTGTTTGTTTACATAAATACTAAAAAAAAGAATGTATAAACGCAATCTTGTAATTTTCTCTTGATTGATATGTTAAGCGATTGCCACTCAAGGTTCTAAACTCCTTAATTCCCACTGGTGATATAATCTTTTCCTTTTTGTAGAGCACTTGTCATCTTTATCACTTATAGAAAATAATTGCATTTAATTTTTCCTGCTTGCCTGCGTTTTGAGATCATACGAAATTGTCGCCGTTTATAAAGTTTGCGGTGATAATTTTCTAAACGCTCGTTGCAGTTTATAAATTTGGTTTTGCGTGGGGTAGAACGTCCAGTCTGTGACCCCCTACCAGTGAATGACCGTTACGAGAATTAAAAAAATATATTTATATTCATAATATATGTCTCCTTTTATATTTAAGAGGGATCCCTACCCGTCTTAAAGTTTCTGCTGCGGGGCAACGGTACGGGCGGAAGGCTTAAAAAAATGAAGATAGGCGTCGCCAATTGAAGGTATATCATCGACCTAAATTGGCATGAGAGTATTCATTTAGTTTTACTCTAGAATAGTAGCTCAATGATTTCAGAGCGGAGAAACCAGATTTCCTGCTACTCCCACATTGCAATTTACATTTCTTATTTCTGTCACCTTGGTTAAAAGTTTAAAGGCTATTGTAGGATTTACAGGGGAAAAGTGCCTCCGCAGATAATGAACTAATTTTTTTCTGGAATGTATCATTAGTAATCCTTTGGAAGTTTTTAGCCCCCTAACTGTTATGGTTTTTGAACAAAACATTAATTTCAATTTTTGGAAAATTTTGTTTCTCAAAACGGGTTTTTCGGTTTGATCGCGCCTGAGATATGTTAGAGGCATATATTTGATCTATAATTTAAAAAAAAAACAATTTTAATTATTGCAAAAAATATAATTTTTGTAAATTTAAATTTTTTAAAGTGACATTTTGGGTACTTCTTCATTAGGAACACCCATAATTCTTTTACTAGTAATTGCGTATTTACTAATATATAATTTTATATTTATTTCAAATTTTTCTGTTTGGGACAACATATTTTAATATTCAAAAAACAAGATAGCGGTGTAAATGTATTTCAATACACACGTAATACATACTAACTACTTTATTTCAGACAATGTCATTAATTCTATTTGTCATAAGTTAGAGATTTTCGAAAATAATAAATAGGTTTAACAATACAAAAATTGTAATAATAGAATCTGCAATTCTAAAAAAAAATTATACAAATGATTTTCAATGATTTTAAAATTCTTCTAAATACATCTACGATTAGAAGTGGCGAAAATGTTTAAAAATTTTACAATTCAATGTCAAAAAACTTTATTTGCCCGATGATATTAATATAGTAATAAATGAAAACAGTGTGGACCATTAATACAGAATTTTTTATTTATGTACCTTATAAAATTAAGTTTGTATTGATAGGTTTTAAAATTGTATTTTAAATATTTAAAATTTTTTAATATTTAATTTATTAATTTTATATATGGTTATATTCTTGACATTGTCTGAAATACTAATGTAGT
Source organism: Sinopyrophorus schimmeli (assembly GCA_036325965.1). Classification (NCBI taxonomy): domain Eukaryota; kingdom Metazoa; phylum Arthropoda; class Insecta; order Coleoptera; family Elateridae; genus Sinopyrophorus; species Sinopyrophorus schimmeli. The sequence continues at coordinate 95,837 of JARFIZ010000144.1, forward strand.
TAGTATGTATTGCGCATATATTGAAATATGTTTACACCGCTATCTGATTTTTTGAATATTGAACTATGTTGTCCCAAACAGGAAATTTTGAAATAAATATATGTTGTAGATTAGTAAATAAACAATTACTAGTAAAAAATGGAGGGCGTTCCTAAAAGAGAAGTAGCCAAAATATCACTTTAAAATACTATTTTAATTTACAAAAATATAAAAATGATCATCTTAATAATTTCACCTCCTCTCTACACTGACCAATATATTCAATAATCGGCCTAATTGCATTTACATTTATTATTTTCTGTACAAAGACCACCTGCACACAACAACCACAACTTTGAGGAACGCTAGGTGATTAATGTACCCAGGTTTTACTATACATAATAGTTTTTAAACTGCAGAGTATCAAAAATCTTCTTAAATTGTACATTATACACATTTCCGCTATTTAAAGAACAATCAAATTTGACTAATACTACAGTGGTATCAAGTTAACCCGTCATTAAAAATGGCTATAAGTGTTTGATAATTCACTGTATCAAGTCCACAATAACTGTAACTTATGATATTTATGATACTTATGATAATTGAAATATCTAATATCTAGTTTTACAATTTTATTTTTCATCCCATTTGAATTCCAAGTTCAAGTTTTGGCGCGTTCGTATCGTGAGGTATGTACAATTGCAAATTGAAGCAGAACGGTGAAATCTCAAAAAATATGCTCACAATCAGTCAAGGTCTAGCTGTACAGTCAAAAGTTAAAGTTAGAAGCTTTGGGAAAATATAAAAATCACAGATTTTCTTAAAATAGTGTACATAAGGCGTGCCTAACGGACTTCATGCAATTATCCGCCAGGGACCGCGTCTTACCAACAGCATAAATTGAGTAAATTTTACGTAACAGAGCTTCCGTAGTCCTCAAAGATTTTGATTAAAAAATTAATTTTTTCAAATAAATTATACATTACAAGACGGAGAAAAGACCAATCTATGCCTCTCTAGTATTATTTTTTTCGATTTTTCGATTTTATCATAGAAAATTTATTACTTGAAAAATAGCCAAATTGTACTACTTTACCATAAAAATTTCAACATTTAGAAACAAAAATTGGAAAAAACAATACTAGAGAGGCATAGATCTGTCCTTTCCAATTCTAAAGGACATTTTTGTTTTTGAAAAAAACGTTCTTTTGAAGTGATTTCAAGGGGACTACAGAGGTACGATTTGCGCTCTTTTTCAGGCAGTAGGGATCTCTCTTAATGTTTTGATTGCATTAAATTTTTTAGTCGTCGATTATGTATCAAACCGATTATTTTTATGTATTGAAATAAAAGAATTGCGATTAATAATCAAATTTTGTCAGAGGCTTAAAGAGTCTTAAGGACCAGTGGATAAAAAATGCTATTTCTTGTTGCAATCAAAAAAAAGCCAAGGCCTGGTAACACATTGAATGAGATCTAAACTGCTTAAAACATAATTATCAAAATTCGCATGAAAATATTGACCCAAAATTAATTATACAATTTAGAATCCACAAGAAAAGACCTTTCCACTTGTCTTTAATCAAAAAAGACCCGTCGCAAGAGCGAAATTTAATAAATTAAAAGACATATTAATAAAAAATAGTGTCAGCTACCTTTCTGTCGATCAAACGATGCACACTGTAATTAAAAACACCAAAAGTATTAATTATAATATTTATAATATTTTAAGAAATTTAATGCAAATATAAAACGTATGCACAAAGCCGAACACAAACTTATAATGACCAACTCGACCGAATAAAGCCTTGCGTTATCGTTTTTGAAGTTCCGGGGGCATAAAAGTATTGATTTTTATTTTATCGCAAATGTGACGCAGAAAAGCAAAACATTCCATTCTAGAAATTCGTTTGCTTGTTCGCAAACAACACCTGCCTTGAATACCTCATGTTGTAGGGCGCGAATTTTAAAATTAGTTTAGCCCATAGATTCCCAAAGTCGGCTCCCTGCGATCGATACCGAACTGCATGGGGGTCCATGTCAAAAAAAAATAAAAATTGGGGGTGCATGAAATGTCACATTTAAGCCAAAATTTAACCAAAATTTTGGCTTTCCACGATACATTCTTATAATAGAGATATAAACTACCCCTATGAAGTAAATAAATGCTTATAAAGCGTAACCATGTCAATGTCACCATATGGTGACATTAGCGAAACGGATGTCAAATTACGAAAACAAAAACTGATCGGAAGGGTAGAAATCAAAAAGGGATATTAGCATTTTTGGCTTCAAAGAGACATACCTGTTACTTATCCTGTATTATGGACTATCACGGGAAACTTTTTGATAGCGTTTCCATCTTCATACCTCGTGGAAAAAGATTTCAGCGTGGTTGCCAAACTTCCTGCAAAAAAAAGAAAAGTATTTGAATCGCCGACCAAGAAGATTGAAGGTTAAACCTGACTAAATTGAAAATTCGAGCCTCAGGCTCAACCCTCCCAATAAAACAATCAATTTTTGGGTCCAATAATTTGCAAAAATTTAATACTGGAAAGATGGGAGATCTACCCAAAGCAGAAATAATTGGCACTTGGTCTACAGGGCAAAAATTTTGGGAACGAATGGTCTAAGGCTGTGTTTCACAACTTTTTTTTTAACATGCCTCACCTAAGTCATTCTAAAATTTAAATGCCCCCCTATGTAACGTAAATATTTTTAAAATTATACTTTTGGCGCTCTGAGAGTAAAATATTAGCACTGCTAACGAAAATTCGACAGTTGAAGTAAGAAAGTAAATTAATACTTGTGAATGAGGCTTAAAATCGAGTGTGCACGTTCGAGCTCAAAGTGGCGCATTCCGATCTCGGGAAAATGAAGCGCGCCGCTCTGCGTCGCGCTTTATTTGCCTCCCTCGCTCGGAATTGTGCCACTTTTCGCTCGAACGCGCACATCCTCGTTTTATTTGATTTGTCTACTCTATCTATCGCCTTTTCAAATCATAAATTTAAAGTTAGGTTAGTAAATATAGATTTTATGTTCGAAAAACGTATTTGCCATAGCAACGAGCGAAAAGGAGCGAAAAGACACGAAAATGTCGTTAGTGCGAGTGCGACGGAACGATAAAAATGATTTACTGATGTTTCGGCACCAAAATTATTGTGAGTCGCGCTTAAAACCGAGTGCGCGTTCGAGCTCAAAGTGGCACATTCCGATCTCGGGAAAATAAAGCGCTCCGCTCCGCGTCGCGCTTCATTTGCCTCCCTCGCTCGGAAATGTGCCACTTTTCCCTCGAACGCGCACATCCTCGTATTTATCAAACTTATCTTTGCACGTGGTTACATTTAATTTAGTTACACCAAAGAAGTATAACTTCTAACGCGCGTACATAAGTACACGCACCGAATTTTTAAATTTTGTATTTAAAAATTGAATTATTCTATATATGAAGCTTAATTATAACTTGTTCAAGACAAAGGATTTAGGTTTTAGAAAGAAGTCACTATGAAATTATTAAGAAAAAAACAATAAAAAAATTTTCAACGCATATAATAGATAGATAAATAAAATCAAGTATGTTTTCAAATTGAATAATGATATTGCCCCCCTAAACCTTTAAATTGCCCCCATGCACTATGGGCCAGGGTCGACCAAAACAACTTTTATTCGAAAACATAGTTATTTATATGTATTTGACCTCAAGGAATCCCATTTTGAAAGAATTTTTGAAATCGGTGAATTAGTTTTTAATATAATTGCAAAAAACCGAAAAATCCTATATTTAGGATTTAGCAAAATTTAAAAAAATCAGAGATCTTACGATGTTTAGGATCGTTTTACTGATTTTAGAATGTTTTCATTTTTCAAAATTGGTTGAGTGGTTCTTTAGCTATTGCAAAAAAATCGAAAAAATTGACAAAACCGGGTCATTTTGAAAAATCATATCTCCGAAACGGCATTGATTTTCCTCAAGAGTATTTTTTATAATTTAAAGGAACACATCAACTTTCAAACAAAAAATAAAATTGAGTTTCTAACACGGAATTTTTAAAATACGAATTTTTGAATTATTTATCGAAATATGGGGGGAGAATCCAAACTATGAATTTATTTAAAGTAAACATTAACATATTTAAAAAAGTTTAAGCATCAATTAAATTAATTTTTATTAAGATGCGAAACAATGTTCTAAATGAAATATTAAATTCCAATTTAAGTTTGGGTTCTCTTCACATATTTTTAATATTTTCGATAAATAATTCAAAAATTCGTACTTTAAAAATTCCGAGCAAAAACTCAATTTTATTTTTTTATTTGAAAGTTGAAGTGTTTCTTTAAATTATAAAAAATACTCTTGAGGTAAATCAATACCGTTTCGGAAATATGATTTTTCAAAAATACCTCTTTTTGTCGATTTTTTTGCAATAACTAAAGAACCACTTAACCGATTTTGACAAATGAAAACATTCTAAAATCAGTAAAACGATCCTAAACATCGTAGGACCTCAGATTTTTTTAAATATTGTTAAATCCAAAATTTTGGATTTTTCGGTTTTTCGGAATTATATTAAAAACTAACTCACCGATTTCAAAATATTTTCAAAACTGGATTTCTCAAAGTCAAATACATAGAAATAACTAAGTTTTAGAATAAAAGTTGTTTTGGCCGACCCTGGCCCATAGCCCCATGTGGGACGTGGGACCCACGTTGGGAAACACTAGTCTAAGGCATTCGATCCCCAATTTCTGTAGTTTTGAAAACTAATTTTGGAATAGTCAAAAAGAATGGAAAAAAATTGATTTTAATGTAATCCTTTTGGTAATTTAGTTTTCATTCTAGACAAGCAACTTTATATTTTTTTAATTATGGCACACATCTTTTGTAAAAGGAGGAAGCGAAAAGATACGAGAATCTCGTTAATGCGAGTGAGAGGGAACGATTAAAATAATTCGACTGATTTTTTGTTTAATGTATTGGCCTAAAATATTGTGAATCATGCTTAAAACACAGTGTGCACATTCGAGCTCAAAGTGGCACAATCCGATCTCGGGAAAATGAAGCACGCCGCTCCGCGTCGCGCTTCATTTGCCTCCCTCGCTCGGAAATGTGCCACTTTTCGCTCGAATGCGCACATCGTCGTATTGATCGAATTGTTTTACATTAATTTTTGAATTTAAAAAGAAAAGAGTAGTACATGAAAGCAACTAAAACGACGTAAGTGCACATTTGAGCGAAAAGTACGCATTTTCCGAAGATCAAATTGCACACACGACTTTTAACGAAAATCTACAATAAACACTACACCTATCCGTCGAATTACACAATTTCGCTTTTACACGGTTTACAAAAATTAAAATTCTACAAATTCTCAAGGATGAAAACTGTTTAAAATGTATAAGTCATTGAATAACACTGATATAGCAAAAAAAACGAATTCTTTTTATTTTTAAACACACATAAAGTAATTTATTTAAAATACTCTTTAACCCCGTTTTACAGTGAAGATAGGTGCTCATCCCTCCCAATAAAAGAATCAATTTTTGGTGCAATAATTTGCAAAAAATCAATATTGAAAAGATAGGAGATCTACTCAAAGCAGAAAAATTGGCACGTGGTCTACGGGGTCCCAAAAATTTTGGGAACGAATGGTCCAACGCATTCGGCCCCAATTTCCATAGTTTTGAAAACTAATTTTGGAATAGTCAAAAGAATGGAAAAAATTGATTTTAATGTAATCCTTGTGGTAATTTAGTTTTCATTCTAGACAAGCAACTTTATATTTTTTAATTATAGCACACATCTTTTGTAAAACTATTTTTATTATAAAATATTTAAACATTAAATCCTAATAATTAAACCTTTATTTACTGTAAAAGTAATTATAAATATGGACCGTATTAGCAATTATTTTGATATTCTTATTATTATTATCGTTATGGTCGTTATTGAAATGCTCGTTTTCTGAGTGCTCAAATGTCCGATCTTTGTTGGAAGTGGAATCGGAAGATCGCTGTTCATTTCTTCCTTCAGCACGAGAAGTAATTAAAGTTGTAGTAACATCGCACCCATTAAAAATTCTACTTTGTCCTTCTTCGCCATTCAATTCCTGCAATTCGGACTCGCCATTCCCTCGATCTGCTTCCGTCTGAATCCCCATATCGTTTACGTGCTCGTCATACACCATTTCGCACAATTGCAACATACTAGAACTCATCGAAAGATTCGGCGGCAGGACAGCATCCAAGCTCAAATCGTGGCCCGTCTCCAAAACCAAATTATTCGGCACGTCCTGATCTTCCCTCGCCGAATTCTGCATCTTCTCCATCCTCATGCACCTTTCCTTGTACCACTTTGGTCCCGGCTTGCACTTGAACTTCGTCTTTCTCACTTCCGGCTCTTTTGGCGCGTCGACCGGCGTTCGATCCATCGAGATGTCGGCCGAAGCCGGCCCTGCGCTTTGCAGTATTTCGAAATCGCTATTTTCGTCTATGGTTATGTCTTGCAACGTGGAATTCACCTTCTCGTTGTGGCTGATCGGTTGCGTAAAAAGTCTGTAGTTCCTTGGCAAACGCGACATGCGGCTGGGGCCCGTTTTAAAGGGCCGACGGTAGAACTAAACTCGCATGGTTCTTCGGGGATCGTTGTCAATCGGCGCCGAGCAGGGACGATGTTTTGAAGTTCACAGATTTTTAATCGTTTGGCTCCTTGTTACCATTCCATTCAGTTTTGAAGATTGGCGATTTTGGAGAGTTCGGGAATTTTCGGTCTATTTTTCCAGAATTATAAAAGGGGCGATAAATGCCTTTCGGATTGGCAAAGTAATACTTCGGTTTGCGTGGAGGCATTGCAATTATTATTGTTGCACGTTCTTTTTTCGTCTTACGTTTGTATTTTTTGGACGTGTCATATTGAAATGTTTTTCAAAACAACGTTAGTTGTCAATTTTGTTCTCTGTGGTAATGTGTTTGTATGAAAATACGATTTATAAATATAATTTTGTATAAAATCGATTGATCTTTGTTCACATTTATGATATTTCGGAGACGAATTAATCTTATTATAACACCCAATTTAAGAATGTGTTATTAATAAAAATTATTTGAAGCACTTAAAAAAAAATTAATTATTGTGAATCACGCTTAAAACAGAGTGTGCACATTCGAGCTCAAAGTGGCACATTCCGATCTCGCGAAAATGAAGCGCGCCGCTCCGCGTCGCGCTTCATTTGCTTCCCTCGCTCGGAAATGTGCCACTTTTCGCTCGAAAGCGCACATCTTTGTATTTATTGCATTTACGTACTTTATTTGTCGCTCTTTCAAATCGTAAATTTTAAATCAATTTAGTACATATAGATTTGACGTTTGAATTTTGAAAAAATTTTGAGTGATTATAGGTCTTATAAGAAATGTAAAAGTGATGGAATCATAATTTTGCTCTAAAAGTATTATAATAAAAATTGAGAAAGTAAGAGAAAATAATTTTTTTGGTCATCAATTTATTAAACTAAAAATAAGTCCATGGTGACCGTAAAAGTTTTCTATCGCCTGCATAAAATACTAAATTTTCAAAATAATTGATTCACTCAATCCAAAGAAAAAAATTATTTTCCAATTTTTACTTATTTAGACTTTTTGAAGAGACCGATATAGATTAAGGTCTAAAATTTTCAAGATTTTTTTATTTCTATAGTGTCTACATATCCATAAAATATCATTAGGATATTTACAAAAGGCATTTTTACCATACTTATCCCCTTATGGCTTTTTTGTAAATTAGTTTTAACAAATTTGATTACAAAGTGCATAAAATTCATTAATCATTAATTTTTGCAGTTTCGTACATATTTATTTAAATTAGCGCCTTCGATCGCCTACTTGCAATTTTAAAACGTCTATTTATATTTATTACTAAAATTTCATATGAGAATTGCATGGTAAGTCTTACAATTAATTCAAATCTCGAAAAAAAAAATGAAATGTTATTATTATACAAGAATTATAACATCAATGATAACTACGTTTTGAAAACACCCAGTCCTCTATTGCAAAATTTTATTAATATAATAATGTGTTCAGTATTGTCAAAAAATAGTTTTCTATAATTTTTTAAAATTTTAAAACAAACAGTTATAAAAAAAATAGAAGAAGATTTTCCCGAATTTTTAAATTCAATATGCAAACATCACAGAATATTTATAATAGAATTTTTAATTTTAACATTAATTTATAAAGAATGTAAACTTAACACTAGCCAATCTAAAACAGTGTTTTCAAAAAAATTATCTATATTACAGCATTGTTGAAACTCATGTAAAAAAAAAATGTAATAATGTAGATTTAAATTAGTGTATAAAAGTTAAGTTTTGTTCAATCTTTTATGTATCTTGCCGGTATTATTTTAAATAATTATTTATTTAGTGTATTGTCTTTTTTTTAATTTGTGTTTGCAGGTATATAATTTTTTTATTAAATTAGCAATATCTAAAATTTTGTATCTTTTTTTTAAATAAATTTACATTAAAAAAAATTGTTATTAATTTAAATCGTATGAAAACTTCTTTTCATTATCTAAAAGCGCAATTTAAATACGAAATGTGACTGGTTAATTAAATTTAGTGTTACACAATAACTCGTAATATACTCTTGTTAGATAAAGTAAATTACAAACATAAAATACTAAGAATAAAATGAGAAATATGTAATTTACAGATGTTTCTTAAAGTTCAATGCAAAAACCGAAATAAATGAAAACGTTAATAATAATATTCTTGTTTTATTAATTTTTTTTATTGGAATCTTGATTTTTCATTATTTTTGTACTAATGTGCTCGATCGAAAAATTGACGATTTTCGACCTGCGATTAATTATTATAGGATTAAGGGAAGGAAATGTTTTTAAAGATAGTTTTAACCACATTTATGTGAAATTTTCTTAAAGTAATAAAATAAGACATGGGGACTCATTAAAAACATTGTCTTTCTCATGGGATGCATTTAATTTCTCGATGGGGTTGGATCTGAAGAAAAAAAACATTTCTTTAATGAGTAAGGGTGTAACCACCAGGTAACAATAGTTCCTGTTTGAAAAAGTAACTGAGTTTTTGTCTTCTGGTTAACCACCACTGAGATATTTTGAATGTACCACGAGGAGACGATTTTTACAAGCCATTTAATTATTTTGTAATTTTTCAGAATACTTTAATGAACAAATAATAACCAGCAGTTTATGGTCCAATCGGCCATCGCTCATCTTTCGGATTACAACTAAACATGTAAATTAAAAGGATAATTTTGGACAACATTGGACAGATCAATTTCCTCTTTGACAGACCTCGGACTAACAATAATCAACATACAAGTACATCTAGAAGCGATGATGTAGGTCTTCTTCCGATCTTCGGCATCTCTTCCATCAAAATCGTCGTCTTCGATGACCATAATGACGACCTTAAACTCCAACCCTTTCACCCTCAGCGCCTAGGCGATCAAGAACTCGTTAATCACACTGATGCTGAGGAACTTCTCGACGTCGCCTATGGCCTTGGGCCTAAAACCGTTCTCGACGAATCGCTCATCGATCTCTTTATTGATGTTTTCCGTGGCGAAATGGTCGTTGACCAAGAAAGGAATGACGCACAGAACACATATATAGAGAAGTGCAATCTCCATATAAATCGTTGGAAACACGGCCCTCTGGCCGCCAAATGGAAGAACTAAAATTAATATCGGCGAATTAAAAAAAAAACCGTTAGGCATGGGCATTCCTTTTGCCGCTTCACAGATAGTTTTATTCAATAATCATGAATATTAAATAAATTAAACGCAATTAGTTTTTTTTTCTCATTTATTACTATATTATATCAAGTACAAATAGAAAACAGCTTAAAAAACCTTAAAATCAATTACAAATATCAATTCAGAAGTATAACGCAAATTTAACATTTTTAAATTAATAAAAAAATAAATTGTACACAATACAAAAAATTTACACATAGTACTCATGACTTATTGTAATACATTACAATTACTAAATTCGACTTGCTATTCATATTATTTTAGCAAAAAAGCTTAATTTTTTACTACAATACTAAGTTTAATAGTTTAACTATTCTACAATTTTTACAAATTTCAAGTTCTGAAAAATAATGAATTCATAAAATTGCCATTATACAACTCTTATTTAGAAAATAATGGTGTAAATGTAATCCCTAAATTCCTTAACACAAAAATTCCACGATGATGTACTAATAAGTTTTTTTAATCATAAATAATGTGAAAAATAAACGTACAGTAGAAACCCTTCGATCGAGTATGAAGATTTTAATGTTGTTATTTTTTCTTTCTTTCTGTTGTAAATAAGGGTTCGTTTAAGTTTAAATTATTAAATGCTTGCAAGGTGTAAGGTTTCTGCTATACATTTAATGGGGTCGTATATAAATGTTGTAAAATGGCTTTAAATAATAGTACTTTTACATTATGCTCATTATAAGTTTCTAGGAAAAAATCGTGTGTTAATAGAAAAATTAATTGCTTCAGAGATGTTTTAATTCAGGAAGTTATATTTATGAGAAAAATCACTGCTTAAAGAATTCTTGTGACAAATTTTATTTGAACTTGGCTTAGTTGTAGGTAATTATTATTATTATTCTTGGGGTTTTGGTACATAACCCACAGCACCGCGGCCTAAAAGACCTATTGTGCCCCTAGTTGTAGGTAATGATTAACTTTTTCGAAAATGGTGACAGACATGTCAATTTATTACAAAAATTTGACGATTAATTTATATGTTAAAAAACTGCGTTTCCTCTTCCTCGTCACCTTGGGCGCATCACATGCTTGTTTGGTAAAGGGCTCCTTCGCATTGCCGTCTATTTTGCGCCATAGGCAACCTCCTTCTTTGGCGATTTCGATGACCGACTTGTTGGGATTTCTCACGCGGCAATCTCTCAAAAAATTAAAGAACGGGTTTCTGGTGATTTTGCTGATTTGGTCGACTTGAAGGACTTCGCGTGTTTCTCTTCAAAGAGCCGCAGGGTTTGAACCCTTAAAATGTAAAGAAACAGATTATGTTAATAATAATTTAATATTTGACTTGGATGCATTTGGTAATTTTTATACTAAAACAATAGTTTTCAATAAGTGTATTAATTAATATTTATTGTATGTGTTGTGTCTTAAATGTGCTATATTTTACAAATTATTAATAGAATATCATCTGAGTAAGCTATTATTATATTAAATTTAAATAAATATCATGGTAGTTCATTTTTTCCAATTCCTTTAAAATCTAAGTCCAAAAAATGAAATAAGAAACTTTTGAATAACAATTTATACTGTACGTAGTTAAACATTGATTATCTTCAATTATTAAATGTATACAATTAAGAATATAATAGATTGTACACGAATTTAAATTAATCAACTTAAAGTTTGTAGTTTATACTTATAAACTTGATACAGATAGGCATTTATTCATTATAACTGTGCGAAATGAATGAAGCAAATCTGTGTTTTAATATTTGTTTAACTTAAACCCCGTAAGTATACATCATTTAAACAGTTTAAATGCCCCGTCTTCAATATGTTAATTAAATTATAATAAAGTCTATTTGTAAAATAGAAACATAATTAGTTAGAAATAAATAAATAGAACGAAGACTTGAAGTAGTTAGGAACATGACCACCGACATTCACAGGGGGCACAGTAAGTAACGAGCGCTTTACATTTCAACTTAATTTCTTTAAATATTCTCGGAGACTTTCATTGTTTCAAAAATTATAAAACTTTATATATAAATATTAGTTAAAAGATCGGACTTATTAATGTTATAATCGCATAAACACTATTTTTTAAATAATTTCACATGATCGTTTTCAATTAATATTACTATAAAAAGCTCAATTATATTTTTATGAATTAATGTATTAATGTCATAGTTTAGATGTTTGAGTTAAAACTTTTTTGAAATATAAATTTTAGTGACAGTGATTTTGTTACAACCACCTTGCAGAACTATAATAGTGGAGTGCCGTAAGGTTTATACCTCGGAATCCAGGGCCTTTGAATGGATCTTTATAAAACCTTTTGGAATATGTTTTTAACATTAAATACAAAAATGTTAAAGGATTGATATTGGGCGCTTTCAATTTTTTAATGGTGAAAATACAACCGGCACACCAAAAAAAAAGTGGTCAGTACTTTTCACCAGACCCACTTAGAGTTATGTATTTCGATGCGCTGAATTCGAATTTGAGCGCGACGCGGAGCGGCCGCTTCATTTTCCCGAGATCGGAATGTGCCACTTTTCGCTCGAATGTGCACACTCCGCTTTTCGCCACGATTAACAATGATCAACTTTCTTTTAATTTTATCTAAACATTTTGTGATTCTATCTGGGTATTTTTTACTGTTGATTTTATAAATAATACTTATTTGTTTCGTTTTTTTTGAAAAAAAATACCTAACAAAGTAAAATTGTTTTTTTTTTCAATTATCCGGATGAGGTGCAACATTAATTAGTCCGGATAATCGAGTTTCCACTGTGGCTATGCTCGCATTGCATTGCATTTTTAAATCGTTGGAAGCCCAACAAAATCGTTTGGAAGAATTCGCCTCGTAAAACAACCCCTTTAATTTATTTTTAGCAGAATTACATCTCCGAGGTTTTTACGACCACTTTTCTTTAATTCAAACTTTTCCAATATTCTTAAATCTACGTTAAATCGGTGTTAGTTCCCCCATCAATTGTAAGAAAAATGTGGAATTAAAAAGAGGGGTTTTTAATACGTCTCCATTGTGGTGCACCATAAAAAGCAATTTTCGTTTTTTTTTTATTTTAATGTCGGTGTAAAAGGTGCTGGAATGACAGCGGGGATTCTCTTCCATTCGATTTTATGGGGTTTTATCGTGGCGTTAGAGGCTCGCACAAAGCCGGCGAGAAATTTCCATTTATTATTCAAAGCAGGTTTACTGTTACTCTTTCGATGTGAAAATGTGTACACGAACACGGTCCAGCTTGTTACCCAACGTTTCTGACAATTTTTGCACAATTTAAAAACGGTTAAAGAATTGGAATAGGATGGAGGTGTTAAGAAAGAGGCAATTTTCTGAAGTTACAAACTACAACTAATATTTAAAAAAACAGTTTGAGAAATTCTAACTATATTTATTA
>JARFIZ010000145.1:0-129190 GCA_036325965.1 Sinopyrophorus schimmeli
AAACGGTTTTTTTTTCAAAATTGGGTTTACTTTGATTGTGCTATAATTTTTAAATCAATGAATTTAAAATATTATCAAATGGAATCTCTTCTAAAAATCAACCACCTATTTTCGGCTCTGACAACTTTTCGAAATACCCTGCAAGTTTTGCTTAAACTTCAAATAACTTTTACAACTTTCGACCAATTTTGAAAATTTTTCAACGTTCGGTTGTCTAACAAATTATGGCACTTTACTTAACTTTTGCATTTTTACTCAAATTTGATAATTTTTCGATGATATGCGTTGCTTAACAACTAAATCTGTATTTTTGTTTTTGCCTTATTAGGAGCGTTCAAGTATTACGTAAAGCAATTAGAGAGGAGGAAGTTTGTAAAATGTTACGGTGCGTTACAGGGTCGTGAAAAGTTGACCATCGCGTTACGTAACATTTTTTTAAATTTAAATCAAAAGCTAATTTAAAATTTCCAAGTTGGCAAATCAAAGCAAATTTGATTCAAACGACCTAAAATTAATTTTAACGTGTCAGCTTCATTAACCTTTGGATTTTATTAGTTTAATGGATGGTTTTGACTGTACCTGTACACTTTGTAAATGAATCATGGCACACTCGATCCAAACGGTTTAAAATTAATATTTATCTGTCGACTTGATCGGTTACCGATTTTAAATTTTTGTATTTTTTGCATTTTCATTCGATTTAGATAATTCTTTAAATTTGGCTATTTTTAATGCTTCGGTTTTATAACGGTTTTGCACCTATTGCATTTGTTTTGGACACGTTCGTTAAATTTTGTATTTTTTATTCGATTTTAATAATTTTTTACGTTTAGCGTTGCATAGCCACGCAACTATTTTTTAATGCTTAGAGTTTACATATAACGCTTAATTGCAAATCTTGCATTTGTTTTGGACACGTTCGTTTAAAATTTGTATTTTCATTCGATTGTTCTAATTTTTGACATTCAGGGCTGCGTAACAGCCAGCGATATTATTGATACTTCGGCTTTATAATACTTTTTTACTCTTTCGTTTGTTTTGTCACGTTTGTTAAAATTTTGCATTTTCATTCGATTTTAATAGTTTTTTGTCTTTTGTTTGTACCTATACATTTTGAGAACCAATCAACTCGATTCAAACGGTTTAAAATATTATTTAAGTGTCAACTTTTAGAACATTGAATAGTTTAGTTTTTAATGTTAATGATTGTTCTTTTCATAGCAACCCAAATTATTTTATTTAATCGCTGTTAGAATTTTAATCAACTATTCCATATTAACTGATTATTCAATTTTTTCAGTTTTAAAATTTTTTAGTTTATATGAACTATTTGTGACCAAGTCATGGTATGCTCGATCCAAACAGTTGAAAGGTCAATTTGGTCAGGTTTGTCATTTTAACCTGCGTCGATCATTTTTCGACATTTGGCGTTGCTTAGCGACCATTCGATTTTAACCAGTCAAAATGTTTTGACTTATCTTTGTATTTATGAACGGATTTTGACCATTTTAAACTACACAATGAAAAATCGGCTCCTTTATAAATACAGAGTCTATGCTAGGCGCCGAAGGCACTAAACGCGTAGCGTTTCAAGTACGCATTCATGTCCCAAAACAAAATCGCGTAGCATTTTGTCTAATAATTCGAAGCGAATTTGCTAGTTATATATATAAAAAACAAGCCTTACCTTTTCGAACTTTACGGCCAAACGGCACTGACGATTTCGATTAAACTTTGCCAAAACCTTCGTTTTTGGACGCGCAACTTTGTCGGAATCAAATATGAGCTTACCTCCTTCGGCGTCGTTTTGCCAAAAACCGTTTCGACCCTATCGTTTTTTTCGATTTACTCGCGAACGAGAGCGACGACCTACCTTCGAAGCGAGACGCCACCCTAAAATCGAGATCCATCTCCTCGAAAAATTTCGACGCCTAGAAGCGGGAAAATTTCGAGCTACGGCCCTTTTCGTTTTCGTTTAGGCGTCTTTTTCTTTAGGACGGTGTCCCGCCTTCTCGGTAAGAGATGCGACGTCGAGACGAAGAACGTAATACGCGCCCACCTTCGAGGATGTGCGCGACCATCCTTTCGATATCTCTTTTCGTTCGCGAGTTACGAGATTTTGGCGCAACCTTCGCCGCGTTCGAGGAGCTCCACGGCCGAAGCGCGAGTTAGCGGCGGTTTTTCGATATTTTCGCCCTCGAAGGCACATCGACGCTCGAAAATCTCGAGTCGATAGACCTCAGCGTTCGCCGTCTACTAAGCCGGAAGCGTTTCGCTTACGAAAAGACGCGACGATTTTCTGCCGCTAAGGGTGACCGTTTTCGGCGAGCTCTCACGTCCGAATGCAAGCTAGCGAGGCGGTTTTTGCACCATCTTCCTCCTCGAAGCCAAGTCGATCAGCAAAACCGACGTTCGTAGCTTCGGGTTCCCTTTCTATTAAGAAAAGCGTATCCTTACGAAACTATCTAAATACGGCCGAGAATTGTTAGATTTTACTCGGTCCGAAGCGAAAACGTAGACCGCCGCCATCACTATCTTATAGAGATCGTCCTCGCGCTTATTTTCGTACCTTTTCGGCTTTCGTGGACGTCTTTTGGCCAATTACGAGCGAAAGTATAAAATCTAGGCCTAAAATCTTCTGCATCCGTGAAGCTTCTCGTGCAATTTTCTTTATCGAAAATGCCCTTTCGGCTCGGAACCTTAACTAAAGATAGAAATTCCGACGCTTAAAAGCGTGTACGGCACGGTCCTTCGAGTCGTTAGCCGAAAAAGTAAAAAGCATCAAACATTCGTATATTTATTTGTCGATTTCATATATTAATATAACCTTCATCGATCAGCTGAAAATGGAATCATAGGCGGGTAATTAATTTATAAGTTTTATTTCGATATAATTGCCGAATTTAAGGGTGCTCGATCGTGTAGAAGGACGAAAACAAAGCCACAACGATTTAGGAGGCGGCAAAAACCGGGACTCAGAAATTCGGCGAAAACGGATTAAAAACGGGATATCTACTCGGACGCCTATGATCCCGTGCTACGCGATCTCCGGAATTTGCGGCGCTTTAAATTGTCTCTCCGTACGTGGCGGGAAAAGTGAAACGTTTGAATAAGCGTTGCAACATATCGGCGTAATTTTTAATTTTCTTTTCAGATTCCTCCACTAAAGCTTAATTTTTCTTATTATTTTTACTATACCTTACGTAATATACAAGTAATCGATAAGTTGTAGATATAATAATTCAAATTGAAATTCTTTTTAAAGTTATTACTTTTTATTCGACAAAATTTATAACGCGATCGTGAAATGATACGATAATTACGAAAAGTAATGTCATTCTTTAAGTTTCATAGGGCTTCTATATTTTCTATATTTAAATGGAAAGCTTCATGCCTTTGTTATCGACGAGCAAATCTTTTATAAGGGCAGTAATTAGCGCGAAATTTTTCTAATTTCTAATTTCGATTATGCCAGCTATTGCATTCGTTGTATGCAACGTCAAACTACAAATTTTAAGGAGACCATAAAATTTGTTTCTCAACGATATTTCGGGCGCTAAATTTGAAAACGAATTCTGTAACAGAGTACCTACCTATTATTTCAAATTTATCTTAGTTTTGCGGTCGAAGGACTTGATAATTCTTACGTAAAATAAAAATTTTAAAATTTAAAACGTTTTCGAAATAATATATTATTTATATTTAGTTTAAATTAACACTAAACTTATTAATACTTTGTTTTCAAGTTGTCACTTTTTAAATTAGAACGGGTCGTGTTTCAAATTAAAATATAAACATTCAAGTAATGTTCGGCGTAAGCGCATTTGTTTGTAATTTTAATTTTGTTATTGTAATTTATTTTTATTGATCCTTTGCATTTTATCGGTATTTTCAATTGTTTCGAGGGCGTTCGATCTCGCGTAGCGCGGAACTTTGAAAAGGTCTTCGTTGTACGCAGTCGATTAAATGAATTTTGATTCTTCAAATTTTTCTTATTTTGTTTGCACGCCCAAGTCATATATGTTTCGCGTAAGACATAAAATTATCACAATCGTCATAATGCTTTTCATTTTCTTTATTTGGAACGGTTTAGATTTCTTTTAAATTTACGGACAAAAGATTATTACTTTCATTTTCTTCCGAAACGGTTCGAGCGTAAAATACCCAAAATTTCAAAACGAACCTATTTCCTAAACGGGGGACGTAAAAGTTGGGGTTTGCGCCGTCGAAAAGAACTTGCGATTTCGCCTCCTAAGGGTGGATTACGCCCTTGAATGTTACAATTCTGATTTTACAATTTTTTATTTATTTAATTCGTTTAATTTTTAATAAGTTGCGTTTGCCATTGACTTCATATTATTCTCGTCGAACAGCTGATATTAATTCGCAACTTTTATTAGATTAGTATAAAGTAATACATATATAAAATATTTTGCATACGTTGTAGAAATTTTTAAGCGTGGGCAGTTTATTTGTAACCGATTTTGTTTTGTTAATTGCAGGATGTAGACAAATTTTTATAGCCTTTATCTCGCACGCTAAGATCGACAAAGCAAAATTCGAATTTTACAATTTTATTAATCTGTTTAGTTTCTTTTATTTCTAAATTTTTTTTTTTGATAAATTGCTATTTACGTTAGACGTTGTGGGTTCGACGTCGGAAGCCTTCGATCGACATTTTCGTGTTAATTAGCCAGCTTAAGGGTCGAACCACTTGGACGTGAGAAATTGGTTATCCGTAGTTTACTTATGACTTATGTTTATGAACCCTAACTTTTTAAATTTCAACGTTTCTTATTAAAATTAAACGTCCGACAATTTACGTCGCCATACGTTGCCGAGTTAGTGTTTTTTAAGTAACGACGTTGTATTCGGGAGTCGCACATGCCCTACAATATTCATCATTTTTTAAATTTTGTTATTTGATAAAAGTTTTGGAAAAATTTTACGTCTTATCAATAGGAGGAGAGAACGTTCAAGTATTACGTAACGCAATGGGCGTCGACCATCGTGTTATGCACATTTTTTAAATTTAAATAAAAGGTAGAATTAAAATTTCCCAATTTAGCAACCCCTTTCGTTTATGTATTACGGGAAAATGGTCTCTTGGTTGTTACGTAACGTTTAGAGCTGGGTTAGGGTATGAAAAACGTTACCTCGCGTGACGAGGAGGGGGTCAAAAATCTTCAAAAATTGCGTTACGTAATACTTGAACGCCACCTTATATAGAAGGGACGGGGGTGTAAAGTCCTTGCAAGTTTCTTTAAGCTTCGGCTAACTTATACCTACATCTTTTAATCAATTTCGAAAATTTTTTCAACGTTTGGCGTTCCTTAGGAAACCGATCGATATTATTAGATGCGTATCGACTTATGAACGGTTTTTTAAAAACCGTTTCGATTGTTTTAGTCACAATAATTTTTTCGACGTGGGATGTTTCCATTATTACGAATACTATGGTCACGTTCGCTTAACGTCTGCACTTTCAAAATCTTTCGAAGTTTGGCGTCTTAGCTGTCCAATCTATATATTTTGATCCTTTGTTTCATCTTCCTACAAATTGATAGTTATAAAAAAGAAAGGGTTAAAATTCGTATGCCAAAATATTAATTAAGTATACGGAGTTAAATATGAATGTTATTCAGAAAAGATCGTAACATTTGCTGACTAAGAAATCGTGTGCAACCTATAGGTATACCTATATCGTATTTTGTTAAGTATTTGTTTTAGCTCGGCGGAGTTTATAATTTACAGATTGTTGATTTTATTCTTGAACTTGAAATTAAATTTATTTCTTATATCATTTAATTTTCACCTAGGTCTAAAATGAACATGAGAATAGTGAAATTCGATATTTAACAGAGGCACGTTTGTTTTAAAAATAAAAATAATTTATGAGCAATCATTTTATGTGTAGTATTTATAATAATATTTTACCGTTTGAGATCGTCGAATATTTTTCTTAATTAGGCAATTTAATGTTGATGTAGGTCAAAAAACGTGCGGTTTTCAAAATATGGGTTTACTTTCGATTGTGCTATAACTTTTTTAAATCAATGAATTTAAAAATATTATCAAATGGAATCTCTTCTAAAAAATCACCCCACCACCTATTTTCGGCTCTGACAACTTTTCGGAAATACCCTGCAAGTTTTGCTTAAACTTCAAATAACTTTTACAACTTTCGACCAATTTTGAAAATTTTTTCAACGTTCGGCGTTGCCTAACCAATTATGAGCACTTTTACTTAACTTTTGCATTTTTTACTCAAATTTGATAATTTTTTCGATGATATGCGTTGCTTAACAACTAAATCTGTATTTTTTTGTTTTTTGCCTTATTAGGGAGCGTTCAAGTATTACGTAACGCAATTCGGAGGAGGAGGAGGGAGTTTGTAAAATGTTACGGTGCGTTACAGGGTCGTGAAGGGGGGGGAGGTTGACCATCGCGTTACGTAACATTTTTTTAAATTTAAATCAAAAGCTAGGGATTTAAAATATCCCAAGTTGGCAAATCAAAGCAAATTTGATTCAAACGACCTAAAATTAATTTTAACGTGTCAGTTTCATTAACCTTTGGATTTTATTAGTTTAATGGATGGTTTTGACTGTACCTGTACACTTTGTAAATGAATCATGGCACACTCGATCCAAACGGTTTAAAATTAATATTTATCTGTCGACTTGATCGGGTTACCGATTTTAAATTTTTGTATTTTTGCATTTTCATTCGATTTAGATAATTCTTTAAATTTGGCTATTTTTAATGCTTCGGTTTTATAACGGTTTTGCACCTATTGCATTTGTTTTGGACACGTTCGTTAAATTTTGTATTTTTATTCGATTTTAATAATTTTTTACGTTTAGCGTTGCATAGCCACGCAACTATTTTTTAATGCTTAGAGTTTACATATAACGCTTAATTGCAAAACTTGCATTTGTTTTGGACACGTTCGTTTAAAATTTGTATTTTTCATTCGATTGTTCTAATTTTTTGACATTCGGGGCTGCGTAACAGCCCAGCGATATTTATTGATACTTCGGCTTTATAATACTTTTTTTTACTCTTTCGTTTGTTTTTGTCACGTTTGTTAAAATTTTGCATTTTTCATTCGATTTTAATAGTTTTTTCGTGTCTTTTGTTTGTACCTATACATTTTGAGAACCAATCAACTCGATTCAAACGGTTTAAAATATTATTTAAGTGTCAACTTTTTAGAACATTGAATAGTTTAGTTTTTTTAATGTTAATGATTGTTCTTTTCATAGCAACCAAGTTATTTTATTTAATCGCTGTTAGAATTTTAATCAACTATTCCACTTATTAACTGATTATTCAATTTTTTTTCAGTTTTAAAATTTTTTTAGTTTCATATGAACTATTTGTGACCAAGTCATGGTATGCTCGATCCAAACAGTTGAAAGGGTCAATTTGGTCAGGTTTGTCATTTTTTAACCTGCGTCGATCATTTTTTCGTCATTTGGCGTTGCTTAGCGACCATTCGATTTTAACCAGTCAAAATGTTTTTGACTTATCTTTGTTATTTATGAACGGATTTTGACCATTTTTAAACTACACAATGAAAAATCGGCTCCTTTATAAATACAGAGTCTGTGCTAGGCGCCGAAGGCACTAAACGCGTAGCGTTTCAAGTACGCATTTCATGTCCCCCCCCCTCCAAAACAAAATCGCGTAGAGATTTTGTCTAGCCGAATTCGCAAAGCGAATTTGTTAAAAACCTTTAAAAAAACAAGCCGTCTCAACAGTTTTTTGCCATTTCCAGACGAATCACGCACCCCATGCTTTTCGAACCGGCATCGAAAAATCGGAAAAAAATTAGCGCGTCTTTTGATATGGGTGACGTCGCGAGCGTCGGCGTCTTAAGGCAAGATGTCGCCGAAAGAAAGAATTCGAAAATGCGCGGGCGGACGTTGTTTTGCGTTTTTCTCGAAATCTAAAGCGACGACCTATTTTCGACCAGCGACGAGGTACCCCTCAAATTGAACGGGCTATCGATTAAAAATAAAAAAAATGGGTGGTCGTGTTGGAAAATTTTGAGCTACGGCCCTTTTCTCGAGTTGCGTTTTCGGGCGTCCGCTTCGGAAGGCGTAGCGGCGCCGTTTCGCGAGATACCGCCTCCCAACTCGATAACAAAATTTGCGCGCTTCCATGGCCTTCCGCTACCGAAAACCGCGTTTCGATATTCCCAACCGTTCCAAAACTACGATTTTTTTACTCCGTCGGGGCGTCGAGCCCACAAAAAATCGTCCTTTGGAGCCCTATAACGGGTCCTGGGAAACGTCCGGGAGCGACGAGACCCCCAAAGGCACTTAGTCTGATGTCTGCCCAACAAAAGTCATGCATGTCAAAATGACGTCGGAACGACCCCGGCGCCTCTACAGGTGGGCAAAAATTGTGGGAGAGATTTTTCGAAAATCAAAATCGCCCTCCACCTTTCGAACGCGCGCCCTTATAGATTTTTGCTTTATAGTCCCGAAAAGCCCTAAAGATTTCGAATGGGATACCAAAATAACCGTCGTCGCGACGCTTTTGGTTACTACGGTATCGCATTTTTTAGCAAAAACGACGCCAACTTTTACGTAAAAAATTCACATTTGCAAGCGCATTAGAGCCGTACGATAAGACATAGCGTTTCGGTCTAATGGACTTTCCTTCTTGAGTTTTTGCCATTTTTCTACGATGCCGTTTTGGCGAGTTAGAAGCAAAAAAGGAAGTCGACTTCATAACTACATAAAAATAAACGGGTTTTCTATATGTATTTATTGTTAAACATTAGATGGAAATATAACGCAAAATTTATAGGTAAAGTTGCACTTTGGGGTCAACGGCCTTATATTTTGTGGTCTTTTTTAAAGTATTCATACTTATTTATTATCAATAGACACCTTCTAGGAAAATACCTTAATAGTCGGACACCCCATTATATCACGAAAAATTTTGTGTGGAAATGAACATTTCAAATTTATCATTAGGAACAATGTTCAACTTAAGAAATTACCTTGTGGGAGATGGGGCTGTCTTTTATAAACCACCACAAACAATAGTTACGTGCACGTCTCCGTATAAGGGGTATTTTAGATCGCATTTTTTTGATAGAATAAAATTCTTGATGTATTTGGACTTTGAGTTTAGTGACCTTCTTAGCAAAGCTGGTCAGTTTCAGTCGAATAGGCAAGGGTTGGTGGTCAGGTACTTTTTTGATTTACAACCGGTCATAAACATGATAACAAACACTGTTCAAATTTAATGTATTTCCGCTTTTGTAAATATTTGGATCTTATAATTTATAATTTTTATAACAATAAAAAAGTTGTAATTTGTAGAATACCGAAAGGATATTTAAATAAAAAAACTACACGAACGTACCGTTGTAAGAGTTTAATAAGGAAATCAAAACACTAGCCAATGGGAACGAATTTTATTATTTCCACGTTAACACAGATTTCAGTGGTTTCTCTTAAAGAACAAAACTTTGACAAAAATGTAAAAATTAATTCATAGTTCATTCTTTCTCACACATGTGTGAGACCTACCCTTATGATCCCAGTTACCGTAAATCAGAACTGAATTTTACGGAACGTTGGAAACCTGGAATTTTTTATTTATTCCAACGCGTACTTACATCTAAACCTACGGTTTCAAATAAATTTTATACAATTTTATTCGTTTTCAATAAGTGAATCCATTAATCAGTCATTCCCTAGATTATACCCAATCTTTTTAAGAAACTGTAACAAACGCCTTATTTAGGAGTTGGTTATTAATAAATTTTTATTGGAAACGTTTCATGTTTTAATTCAATTGACGTTTTCTGACGACGCTATTTTCCACCTCTTTTCACGAACATCAGATGGATAACGTGACGTGAAGAAATATTCACCTAGCCAGTGCACACCTTCGATCTCTGTACTATATACACTTAAATATTTGGGATCGATTTGCGGCTTACTTTTGGCTGTAGGAGTTCTCAAACGTCCCTTGAAATTTTTCAAAAACGGTATTTCCATGTAGTTTTCGAACGGGGACTTTTAGCAACATCCGCTTTCTGGGTACGATGGGGGTCGGTTTATACATTCTGTGACACATTTTAACCGCGGGGACGACGGGGTGGCGTCGGGACGACTTTCAAGCAAACCTTATTTCTGCCGTTATTTAAACGTTTCAAAACAAAAAAGATATAAACGATTCGATATAATTTCTCTAAGACGTTTTAACAAGTTTTATGCAAATTTAACCCTTTTTGCAAATTTTGACCTAAAAGGCGGTTTTGCACGCAAAAATTCGGAATATTTTTTTTTCCATACTTACGAATGATACTAAGATTTTTCCCGCATTGAAAAAATTATACATTTAGAAATTTGATTTCATAAGTATCTGTTGTCCGCAAAGATAGCGGGAATCTCTTCTCTTTGTTAACGAAGGGTCCAAAAGCAGGTAGCCCTGCTTGGGTTTCGAAAGTGTTTATATTGGGATCTTTACTTAAACATTAGAAAATGTTTGAACGTTAAAAATTCCAAATAGGGGTCGCCATCTACATCATTTTATAGAAAATAACCATTTTACTAATATATTTAAAAATATCAGTTTTGAATTTTTATATGTATTTAGTAGGTACACCTGTTATTTTTTCCTGCCAATTTGTAATTTTTATGATGTAGCTTTAATTTATACTTCTCATATAATAGTTGTCTATTGCTAACCGTTATAAATTAATGTAAAATTTATTACTACAATTATGATTAATAATAACAAATTCTGTTAAATATTTAGAAACAGATGCAACCAATTAGTAATATTTAAAAAAACACAATGTTCTTGTCGTGCTAAAAATCTTATAAAGTTTTATCAATCAAAATTATCAATTTAAAAATGTATTTGATGTTTTAAACCAGTCTTACATTAGTTTAAAAATTAGTGAAACTAATTTTAATAGAATGTCATAGCAGTTTAAGTTGTTGTAACAAATAAGATTGTTAAATGTTAAATTATACAAATTACATTGATTTATTTTATGTTTTAGGTTTTATTACAATTACTTAGGTGTACATTTATTATTAATACTGTTTTAGATTTTTTTTGAGTGTATTGTTTGTTTTCAGTTAAATAATATGATTAATTTTATGGTATTACTTAAGGCTTCTCCTATTGTTTTTTTTATAATAACAAATTGTCATTTTGTTTCAATTAGAAGGGTCTAGAATTATGATTATTTCGACATTCGCTATCAGTGCATATTTGGCAAATATTTCGGACATACATAAAGCGACTTGGTGAATCTTGCCATTCATTGGAAGATGTCGACATTTACCAGACTTCGGTCTTACACGGTAACATATATACCACGTATATCAACCATCGCAGAACGTAACCCTCCCCTCCCATTTTCACATTATTATAGACATAACATAGGGAATTCGATATTTGAGAGGTTTTTCTGGAACGTAACCCTTGCGAATGGTGAAGGGTTACTGTATATCTTTTCGTATTATTTGTTACGCAAAACAAGTGGTAAATTGCGGTCCAAATACGAATTGAAAAATATGTATTTTTTGTGAAATGAACAATAAATGTGTATTGTTTACATAAAACCCATTTCAGAAAATGACAGGTAAAAAATTTGAAAGTTATAAGCCAAAACTTCTGGAGAACCTCTGCGGAAGCGAGAATCGGATAGAGGCATTCCAAACGATCCTTGAACTTTATAACCAAATTGCGATAATCTTTTCATTAATTCATAAACAGAAATAATATCTCATTTTAACTGTAACGTCTGTGTTTACATCAAAATAGCTCTCGATACAACAAATCGGTCATTCGCTGGATGCTTTACCATATTCACGCTTTTATAGGGTACATTAATTTAAAATTCTCTGTAAATACGCGAGCGGTTGTTTCTTAGCCTATTATAAAAACATTTCAAAATTTATTATTGCAGTATCCTAATAAACATTTTTAACTAAGCAATGCAATGTAAGAAAATCATAAACATGTTTTATTGGTAGCTGTCAAAATTGAGATTTCAATAAGCAGGTAGGAACGCTTTGTTTAGTTTCCATCAGTGGCGATTTATGTGTTAAGAAAAGGACGGTAGATACTAGATTTGAGTTTAAAACCATAATAAATGCAGTTTAAATTTTATGACGTTTTAGAGAGGCAAAATTTAAGGGTTCCTCAACATCTATTTTTTTGTCTGTTCAGTTAGAAAACTTATGTTCAGAAGATCGGTGCGCTGTGTATATATATATGTGTGTGTGTTGTGTGTGTGTGTGTGTGTGTGTGTGCAGGTGCGCGTGTGTGTACATTTGTGATTTCCACCAAAGCAGGACGAAATGGCAGGACGTGAGGACATTAAAAAGCAAGGTAAAGCTTATAAAAAAAAAGTTTTCGCGTAATCTTTTTAAAATAACTTTAAAAGGGCATATGCTATACAAGACCGTGAAAATCTCAGATTTTTATATACAAGACCGTGAAAATCTCAGATTTTAACTCAGCCTGTTTTCGAGAAAATAAAAATACTAAACAATTGAATTTTTTACTCAGGAACGGCTTAATCGATTTTGATAAAATTTGAGTGTGTTATAGTATC
Source organism: Sinopyrophorus schimmeli (assembly GCA_036325965.1). Lineage (NCBI taxonomy): Eukaryota > Metazoa > Arthropoda > Insecta > Coleoptera > Elateridae > Sinopyrophorus > Sinopyrophorus schimmeli. The sequence goes on from JARFIZ010000145.1 coordinate 12,608, forward strand.
GCAGGACAAAATAACAGTTGTATAAAATTTCATTATCCAGTAAAACAAATTAAAAATATTTTTTATGTATGGTATTATTTGGGCCAAATTATGAAATAATTTTTAGAAGCCTTACATTCTTTTATATAATAGGAAGTGTTCCCGGGTATAAGACGGGCTCCAGATATGAGACAGTCAATTATTTTCATTATGGAATGTTAATATGGCCGATCTGAATACTGTCAAATATTTCTTTGATCATCAGTCAGTTTTGTGCTAAGAGTGAAATGAATCGACGCATTGCTTATATCACCTGCAAACATCGTATGTGAAATAGCATGGGGGAAAAAATTTTGATTTTTTAAAGTGTTGTTTTTTCATGTAAATCAATTTAAAAAAAGTGTAATGTATAGCATTTAGTGTTTTTTTATATTTTACGATACAATATTAGATTAGGCCAAAATGTGGTTAGAAAACAATTTTTTTAAATTATTATAATGTTGTCATTGTCCGAATATGAGACACAGCATATTACCACCACCCAATTCTTATGAAGTGTGCAAACATGTGTACAAGCATCTACAAATGCAAACATTGTGACGATTATGAAGAGGAAATTGATAAATAAAAATTATGGAAAACATAAAAAATTAAAAATTTGAAATAAATATGAGGTTTTCACTTTATATTTTACAATTTTTAATGTATTTTGTAGGTGTCTCATACCTAGATACAAATTTTTTCTTGTCAAAAAATGATGGTTAAAAATTGTTCATAAAATTTAGCATGTTAATGGAATCACAAAACTTTCTGCGGATAAAATTTGTGTATTTTCATTACCTTTCCAACAATGAATAGAACACCCGACTTTATTTAACCAGTAAAAAAATTTGGCTCATAAACAAAACCCGTCTCATACCCGGGTACACTCCTTATATATTTTTCAATTGATTCTAAGTGGTGCGCCCCACAAAAAATAAAATTATATTTTACTATAAAGGCCATAAGCATAGTGACTCAGTCGCAGAGGAATATCGTAATCATCTTTCGACAATAGGTTGGTTGTAATAAGATACATTGATCGTGCAACTTTTAGATTTTTATTTTAGTTTAGTAATAAATAAAAACAAAAAAATTTTAAAACGATTTAACCGATTTTAGCGACATTGGACACATTATAGATGTATATAAGGCTATACTCCGCAGAAGAACAGCTTATAATCTTCATTTTCGTTAATTCGAAGCATTTTATAATTCCCTAAATTATAGTTTCGATTAGTAAATATTTCCAAAATCGAAGTTAAATTTTACAACTTTCTATAAAATACCTGGAGGGTTAAGAACGTCTGCGTTCCTCTTATTGCTGGCTAAAAGCTCTATTGTAAACTAAGGTGTTTTGACGGCGGCACTTCAATGGGATTTAAAAACTAATTTATGTTTAAATGCTTTATTGACAGTTATGAATTTTAAAGGGGTTTTACCGTTTATTTCACAAGAAAAGAAACTATTTTTGCATTTTAGTTTTCAGTTTGAAAAATATACGCGGACTAACAAATGTGTTTTACGTTCTTTATAGTTTGTAACAGAGTATAACAGAAAATCTAAAAAAAATTAATACTTTTTCTAAAATTATTTACGTATTAATATAGAGTGTAAACAAAAATTAAAAAGTTTAAGCATAAGGGAGAAAATTAATCTTATAAAAGAAGTGGAACGTGGGCTCAAAAGAAAAAAGAATATAGCCAAAGACTTTGGTATTTCCGCAAAGACTTTATCAACCATTTTAAAAACCACTGACTTAATTGTAGCTGCTGAAGATAAAAAATGACCACCCTTCTAGAAAAAGGCTAAAAGTGCCTCTTTTTCCAATCTGGAGAAAGCTATGATTGAATGGTTTAGGTATGCACGTAATAAAAATATTCCGATTTCGGGACCTGTACTGTTAGAAAAATTAGAAGAGTTCGCGCGCCTATTACATTATGATAATTTCAAAGCAAGTCAGGGTTGGCTGAAGAATTTCAAAAAAAGGAACCTCGTCATTCAAAATGTAATATGTGGTTAAAGTGCAAAAGTGTCTGAAAACGATTGTGAACTTTGGAGGCATAAAGTTTTAACACCATTACTGCAAGAGTATGAACATATCAATATTATTAACGCCGATTAAACTGCTTTGTTTTTTAAATGCTTACCGGATAAAACTTTGACTTTTTTAAATGAAAAGTGTTACGGTGGGAAACGCAGTAAGGAAAGAGTGACTTTAATGATAGGAGCTAAAAATGAATGATATATATATATATATATATACTTATACGTAAGTGTGTAAACTTCTCTGAACAAATTGGTCCAGCACGTACAATATTTTTAGAGGGTGAACCACTACCAATGACCCATGAGTTTAAATACTTGGGGTCTATTATAAATGATGAGGAACAGCTGACTCGGATGTAAAACATCGTATTAATGTTGGTTGGATGAAGTGGAGATCGGTCTCTGGTGTGTTGTGCGACAAAAATATGTCTATACGATTAAAAGGCAAGATTTATAAAACAGTCGTTAGGCCTGCTTTGGCATACAGTGCAAAAACATGGGCGAGACTGGCTAAACACAATCAACAGATGCACGTGGCAGAGATGAGAATGCTACGATGGTGTGTGGGTGTCACGAAGAAAGATCATGTACGTAATGAACATATTCGAGGTTCATTAAGTGTTCAATCAATTAAGGATTTTATGGATGAATCTCAATTGAAGTGGTATGGACATGTTCAACGTCAAAATCAGAACCACATAGTGCACCGAGTTTTGGCAATAGATGAACGTAAAAGAAAACCAGGCAGGCCAAAAGTACCTGGAATAGGTCTTCCCTGAAGCTTCAATGTGATTATGACATACCTCCGGAAATAGTTTATAATAGAAGAGAATACTCCTTAAGAACACGCCTACCCCGATAAGGGAGCAGTTGGAACAATTGCATTAAAGGCGAAGATAAAGAAGAAGAAGAAGATGTAAGTGTGTAACTGACTTTTTAATAACTCGAATTATTGATAATTCGAATTACTTTGGTGTCCCTTCGACTTCGACTTATCGAGGTTTGACTGAATGCCAAATCATGGCTAAAACAGTCTCATATTTATTTTGGTGCCATCTTCATTGGGCACTGCATTTTTTTTTTTTTTTAGGGCTTTTGATTACATCCGTACCATCTGTGAATAAATTATACGGTCGAAAATGCCATTTAGGAAAGCTCTGTTTATTTTTCTACCGATATTGATCATTTTTTGTCTTTTCGCGTTTAATATCAACTATTAATTTTAACCACTCAAAATGTTTTTTGACTATATCGTTATTTATAAACCGATTTTGACTATTCTTAAACAAAACAAAAGAAAATCGAGTACTTTATTGAAACATAAGTCGTGCTAGACGCCGAAGGCACTAAACGCGCAGCGTTTCTAATACGCGTCCACTGCGGTTCAAAACAAAATCGCGTAGCGATTTTATTAATTAATTACTATTAATTAATTACTTTGGTGTCCCTTCGACTTATCGAGGTTCGACTGAATGCCAAATCATGGCTAAAACAGTCTCATATTTATTTTGTGCCATCTTCATTGGGCACTAAATTTTTGTTTTTTTTTAGGGCTTTTGATTACATCCGTACCATATGTGAATAAATTATACGGTCGAAAATGCCATTTAGGAATGCTCTGTTTATTTTTCTACCGATATTGATCATTTTTATGTCATTTTGCGTTTCTTATCAACTATTAATTTTAACCACTCAAAATGTTTTTTGACTATATCGTCGTTATTTATAAACCGATTTTGACTATTTTTAAACAAAACAAAAGAAAATCGAGTACTTTATTGAAACATAAGTCGTGCTAGACGCCGAAGGCACTAAACGCGCAGCGTTTCTAATACGCGTCCACTGCGGTTCAAAACAAAATCGCGTAGCGATTTTGTCTGGCATAATTCGCGAAGCGAATTTTGCTAGTTTTTATATACTTATAAAAAAACTGTCAACTTTTAAGCTTTTTTGAGATAGCGCCCACGATTTTGGACCTTGACCATTCAAATTTGGTACGAAGGTGGCAAATTACAAAAGACAAGTCTTGAAGGGGGTTCGAGGGGGGTTTAGGGGGGCACTATTTTTAGTTATTTTAATTTTTCTTGCGCGGATCGTCCTGGAGAGGAGAGCGAAGGGGGTAGAGGATTGAATTTTGGATATGTGGTAGCCCCATTAAAGGCACACGTTTTTTTTGTGCGCCGCGATATCTCTATCGGGGGCCGAGATATTTGAATCCAAAGAACCGGTTCTGCGCAAGAAATTTTACCCCCACTTTTTTTCAAATGCGATTTTCGGCCATTTCCCGTACTCCGATTCAAAAAGTGCCTGATCTGAGGAAACCAAGTCAGAAGCTGCCCTATTACACCTTAATTTTGGTTTTTTAAGAATACGGCCCTGGAAGGCCCTAGCCCTGCGCAAAAATTTCGAACTCAAATTACTCAAAAACGGTAGCTGCAAGCGGCCTAAAATATTTAAATTCGAATAGAACGCATTATTTTACGTAGGAAAAGTTAAATTTTGAATGGGGCAGAGTCCCGGGGGCTCCGCAAAAAAATGTTAAAAAACGGCCTTTTTTTGGTCTTTTTTGATAGCTAATATCTCCGAAATTAAAAATGATAGAAAATTGGGGTTTGCACAGGTCGAAAGAGGGGTTTTTTTAGATGCTAATAGTCATCTTTCAGGACATTAGGGCTGCGTACGGCTCCGCCTCGATTTTTTTACCAACACCTTTGAAAGCGATCGTTTTACGCTACGGAAGACATCATTTTAATTCACCAAATACAACATTTCTAATGCTTCCCATCGTCATATCTAAGACTTGGAATTTTTAAAAGGGGTTGAATTTATATTCGCTAGAAAGCCCAAAAAAGAGTGCTTCTTACTGTTAATTTAAAAAAATATATTTTTTAGGCGTTCGGCCCTTAGAAGCTTTTAAATAATTAGACGGAATTTCTGAAATAGGGGTATGTTTGATGCAGCATACCGGCTTAGGGGTTGAAGATAGACTCCAACATAAAGCGAACGAAAGTGTCATGAGATCTTCCAGATTCATGTAAAAAAAAGTTTTTGTAAATCGGTTAAGGGGTTCTCGAGATATTCGATTTTAAAGGAATTGACGGATCGCCCCCGAGTTTTGAAATTTTCTAAATTCGACGTTTAAACTGTCAGATAAACGAAATTAATTATAATGATACAACGCAGTTTGTTAATGGGATTAATATTAAAACTATTAGAATACTTACTAGAAAATGTTACTAAATATTACATGTTTGTAAATTAGTTTTAACAAATGTGATTACGAAGTGCACAAAATCGATTAATCATTAATTTTTAAAGTTTCGTACGTATTTGTTTAAATTAGCATCTTCAATCGCCTGCTTGCAATTTTATAACGTCGATTAATATTTATTACTATGACAACAAATAATTATTCCCATTAAATTATGTATCGAAAATACTCTCCAATAATGAGTTAAAAATGGTTTTCTTAAAAAATATTATTGTTCACTCCGTGTTTAACAGTTATGCAACAAAAATAAAATTTTATACTCCAATTCAAGGCATTATTTTGTGCTGAAAAAGTGAAATTTTGAAAAGGGCAAAGCACCGAAGACCTCGCAAAAAAATCTTTATAAAACGGACTTTTTTCAGTAATTTTTGATTGCTAATATCTTCGAAATCACAAGGAATAAAACGGTCAGATTTGCGTAGACCGAGCGGTTTTTGAGACCTTAAAACTGTAATAAGATCACAAACTAACTTCTTTTCTATTTAAACGCTTAAAATTCTCTGAATTATGAACGCTCATAAAAGTGTCAGAAAACAAAATAAATTGCTCCATAGTATTATTAATAAAAATAATATTAATTAGAATTTTAAAAATTAAACTAGCAAAATTTGCTTTGCGAATTCTGCAAGACAAAATCGCTTCGCGATTTTGTGTAATGCATTGCTGTGAAATTAATTTCATTATATAATTTAAATGCTTTGCGTTTAAGACATTCGATTCATGGTAAAAGTTATATTTTCTTAAAAACATCCAAAACTTTAGAATGGTGTGATCAGAACAAAATTGCTTTGTGAACAAAAAGTAAATTAAAGTAAAATTAATTCCCTTACCATCATTAAAATAACTTTATCAATATTGTATGCCGCTTAATAATGAAATAACTACTTGTTCATTTTTTTGTAAATAAACGCTTTCGCGTTTAAGGCCTTCGGCTCCTAGCAAAAGTATGTAGAAACATCTTTTCAAATAACCATGGAACTAAAATATTTGCTAAGTTATTAATTTTTTCTTAAAAAAAAGTTTATGTCAAATTGACCATTCTTACACTTTAAAAATTCATTGCAAATGTCGTCAAATAGAGCTTTTGATTTTGTTTTTGGATTGTGAAGTGCCGCTGCCTGCAGTGCTAGGATACGATATTTACCTCCAGAAGAACAAAATTTCCACGAATCATTTGTGATCCGCAAGCTCTGCTATCAGAGGGGTGCGAGCTGGTGTGAAGGTCTTTTAAAACTTTTTCTGTTTACTAAAGCCGCGTCATATCGTGTATACCAGGGGTGGCCAACAAGTCGATCGCGATCGACCGGTCGATCGCGCGACCAATTTTGGTAGATCACTCACAAGTCCTATGAGGGGACGAATTCAATGCCAAATGTTTCTGCAAGAGTGCACGTCGGTATAAAAGCACATTGCATAAACATCCCCCTTCTTACCTAAGAAATAGTTCGATCGCGACACAATATATAAATAAAAAGTAGATCTTATGTGCACAAAAGTTGGCCACACCTGGTGTATACCATAATTTTAAAGCTTTTTCCATTTTCATTTTAAGCCTTTAAAAGTACACGTTTTTATAGTGAGAATTGCAATCGGCAAAAAAATTACCTTTTAATTGGTTTCTTATCATTTTTTAAGCCAAAGTTAACTTTTAAGAAATTAAAATTATAAAGAAAATGATCTTGAAACTTTAAGGATTCCGTTCGTGTACATCACGGGGTGCCATTAAATCGTTTAGGATGTAAAAAAAACCTCAAAATTAATTCGTTTTAGTTAAACAATATTCTCATTCGACATTTATCGGCAAAAAGACGTAGGTACCGTTAACAAAAGGGAAATTTGCATTTAATACGTAATAAGTAGCAAGTTTGACTCTAAATAGGGGTAGTATAATACGAAGATATATTAAACAAACAATGAAAGTCTAAAAAAACAAATTTTAATATCCCTGTTAAAATTTTCCATGCTCGCTGATATGTTAACTTTTCTATAAGTAAGTATATTTCGAAAGCATTCCATGTGATTAGCAAGAGTGATGCAACCTGAGAAATTTGACAATATAATCAATTTTTTAATTTTTTGCAATTCTTTCGAAGTTATTAATCAAGTCCATTCACGCTCGATTCAAAAAATGTCAAATTAACCTTTAGCTAATTATATGATTTTTTTGGTTCTTTCGATGTTTTTGATTACATGTATACCCTGTGACTAAATCATGGATCACTCGATTTAATTTACAGTAAAATCTCTCGTGGCGATCATCTCTATAAGGAGACCACCTCAAAAAGCGGTCATTATGCTTCAGAACAGATATATCGTAATTTAATTCTTTTTAAAAATTTTCTTTTAGGTCACCACTCTTTAACCCGACCGCGACCATTAATTGCGCGACCGATACTGTTCAAAAATTTTTAAACTTAGAAAATTTTGTACCTATAGATAATAGCTACAAAAGCGGGCGTACGTTAAACAAAATGCATTTACCTGCATTATTTATGATTCTAAGCCCGATTGACATTTTAATTCTTTCATTCTCCGTAAAGTAAAAAAAACTTTATCTATATTGTATCCAGGATTACAAACGTTAAAGTATTAAGAAGAATTAATAAGGAAATGGAGGTCGTTAAAACTGTGAAAAAAAGAAAATTGGAATATTTTGCTCATATTATGAGACATCGAGAAAAATATGATATACTACATCTCATAATACAAGGAAAAATAGACAGCAAAAGAGGACCTGGCAGACGAAGAACCTCATGTTTAAAAAACTTGAGACAGTGGTACGGGCAATCCACAGTGCAACTTTTTAGAGCAGCGGTGGACAAAATAAAAATAGTAAATATGGTAGCCAACATGATCGCCAACGACCGATAACGGTCAAGGCACTTGAAGAAGATATTGTATCCGTGTATATATAAGAATACTACTCTGTTCATAATAACTTTGATTTAATAACAATATAATTCTCTACGGAGAAAAAAATATCGTTAAAATAACTATCTGACGTATCCTCAATTGACGTATTGTCAGAACAACTATTCGCTTGGCTAATGTAATGACATTTATAAGTTAATTTGACAGTTCATAGTATGATCAAAACAGCGCTACATATTATACTTATAATAAGGATTCATTTATTTGATTCAAGCGTTCAACGAAGAACTCTCGTGAACGTGTGCAGTTTCCGTCGTGTAGGTAACTGTACAGTCAATTTGAGAATTTGTATAAATAAAATAGCGATACGTATGGTCATTTTGACGATATTTTATTCTCTGTGCATAACCGTTTAATCACCAGGACCAAAATCGTTTGGATTTCTAAAACAATAATACGTATCGTTACTTTGACAATCCGCGATAAGGAAACTCCGGATAGCTAAATTAGCTATACGGTGTATCCCTGTGAAAGATGACTATACAACGTATAGCTAAAATAGCGATACGTATGGTTATTTTGACAATATTTTTTTCTCCGTGTGATAAATAATAACTGCCTTTAATCTAATATAGTATTCGTTATGAAATTTGCATTGTCTATCTTTGTCCTTTCTCTCTAAAACGACCACCTCTCCAAAAAAATAATTTGAGCAAGAATCGACTCTAGTCGTGTTAGAGAGGTTTTACTGTAGTATATACTTTCAGTCAACAACTTGGCTCGGTAGTACATTTACTACTACTGCAAAAGTTTTGAATGTGGTTTTCGTAATAAAATAAATTTTTAAATAAAATATTTATATTCAATAAGTGACCAAACAATTTTAAATTTTAGATTATTATAATTTAGATTATTATATCTTGTACACTACTAAAATCACAATGCTTTCCGTTATTTAAAATTTTTAAGGTTGGCGTATTCTAAAAACGGGCTGGCCTAATTTGTATATTTTGAGACTTTCATTGCAGCCCTATAGTCGTAAACCAATGAATCATAATTTGTATCTCCACTTAATAGTCGTAAAAGTAGATATGACATCTGTCTCTGTATTTAAAATATGTAGTTATCAAACTGTAAAATATTTGTTTATAAGGTTCTAAACTCGGCATCCTCTTCTAATAATTATTCTAATAAAAAAATCTAGTTCTATAGAATCTAAAATTTTGAAACAGTTCTCGTAACGAACTGACATAATACAAATAATTCGTGTTTAAATAATTGAAAAACAAAGAATGATAACGTCATCAATTTTGTTTGTTTATTATGAACAAATATATCATATACTGTGTCCATATTTCGATGCTTACCATTAGTCTCTCGGTTATTAGAAGATACAGACCAACGATTAAATGAATAATGTTTTCCAAAATTTAATACTGCAACAAATCTCATTTAAAATTTTCTCTGATTTTTTCAATTTGAAATATTTGTAAAGAAAATTGTCGATCTCAAGTTCTCTTAATAACTCGATAATGTATAATATTACCATTTCTAAAATTTAACACTGTTCAAGCCATATTTTTTTCAATAATTTTAAGTAGGTTATTATTAACTGTAAGTATGTGAAACCTTAAAACCATGCCCTAAGGTGGTTAACTTTGGGGGTTCATTTCACTCTTTAAAAATGTTTTTTCGCATAATAGTATTTGACGTAGAATAACATACCGGGTGTCTTATTTAAAATGCCACGAACTTATAACTGGTACATTAATACGATTTTCAAAAAAAGTACATGTATAAAAAATTATTTACTTTATACAATCTATTCATTGGCATCAATATTGTTTTGGATTGATTGAAAATGGACTGTATATATAAACTTTATTCTTTTAACTACACTTGTTTAATATTCGACATAGAATGTACAATTTTCACCTCTTCTTCTGCAATCTCAGTCCCCACTTGGTCTTTTCACCTTGCCTTATTTACAGGGTTATCATTCTGTACTCGACATACCGCCCGCCTTGAAAGGAAGGCATCTTGTCTTTCAAATATTAAAAATAAAAATCTATTTAGCAGGGCAACACACAAACACGATTTACTCCCCGTTTTAGTTCCCCATTAACTGTTTTTATGTTCACTACTCTGGTGACACCATCGTTGCCTGGGTACAGCGCTGTGACTCTGCCTAACAGCCAATTCCAAATGGGTGCGTTTTCATTTTTCACTAACACCAGTGAACCTAATTGTAGCAATTCTTGGGATCTCTGCTTCCATTTGGTTCTAGTTTGTAGCTCTGCAAGATACTCCAGATGCCATCTCGACCAGTAGTGCTGCAGCATTGACTGCAATCGATGGAATTTGCTTAATCGATTCTCAGGAACATCCAAAAGGTCTCTTTCTGGAAGTGCCGTCAGTGTTTTCCCAATTATAAAGTGCGCAGGAGTTAGTGCAGAAAGGTCGTTCGGATCAGGAGACATGGGACAAATAGGTCTGGAGTTTAAAACACCTTCAATTCGAACTAGCAATGTATTAAGTTCTTCAAAAGTTAATGAATGTGTACCCACAACTCGTTTGATATGATATTTGGTACTTTTGATACCTGCCTCCCAGATACCTCCGAAGCTAGGTGTGTTTGCGGGAATAAAATTCCATTTTATTAATTCATTTGATGAATAATTACTAAAATATTTTAAATTGTTTTTTAAAAATGTATATAAAGTTGTTAACTCGTTATTAGCTCCTATAAAATTCAAAGCGTTATCAGAAAAGATGTTCGACGGTTTGCCTCTACGGTGAATAAACCTATTCAATGCAGCCAGAAAGGCCTCGGTAGTCAAATCCGATACGAGTTCTATATGAACAGCCTTAGTGCTCATGCAAACAAACAAGCAAATGTAGGCCTTACTTATTTTAGCCCCACGTGATTTTCTGTCCTTCACTAGAAATGGACCGCCATAATCTGCACCAACATTTAAAAAAGGTAAATAATTATTTACCCTTACGTCTGGCAATTCACCCATTAGATAACTAGAATCTGTCGGTCTTGCTTTGAAACAAACAATACATTTTTTGATAACGCCCTTGCAGGCATTACGTCCTGATATAGGCCAAAATCGTTCTCTAATACTACATAGCAACATCTGAGCACCGCAATGTAACAATCTTTTATGTTCATTTTGTAATATTAATTCAGTTAAAACATGACCCTTTGGTAAAATTATTGGATGTTTTTTTTCATATGGCTGGAGGGAGTTGCTTAACCTTCCTCCAACGCGAATAACATTATTCTTTAAGAAGGGGTTTAAACTTAATATTTTACTTTTTTTACTAAGTTCCCTTTAATTTAACAAATTATTGTAATCGTCAGAAAAACATTCCAGTTGTGTGTTTCGTATGAGCGAAAGCAATGAAATTTCTAGTTCATTGGGCGTTAATTCACCCAACTCCCTCAAATTTTTTCGTAATCGTATATTCGTTACAAATCGTAAGATATAAGCCAAAATTCTCTGGGTCCTTTTTAGAGAAGAAAATTTATTAAACAAATTAAAATTATTATTTGAAGTAAATGTTACTGCAGCAGTGCAAGAACGTTGCTCCGGTATATCCGCCTCCAAAATTTTGTCCGTCAATGGCCATTCTGAGTTATCAATTTGAAACCAGTCTGGTCCGTACCACCATAAGTTACATTCAATCAAAATTTTTGCTGTTGTGCCACGCGAGAGCAAGTCAGCGGGATTTTTACTAGATTTAACATGACGCCAATCTGTCACATTAGTTAGTGTTTGGATTTCAGAAACTCTATTAGCTATAAATGTTTTCCACCTATTAGGTGCTCCCTTTATCCAAGATATAGTAATTAAAGAGTCTGTCCAGAAAAAATAACTATCGAAATTAATTTCTAAAGATTCAATTGTTTTTCTGGCTAAATTAGATAATAATACGGCTCCACACAACTCTAAACGCAGTAAAGTTACCTGTTTAAGAGGCGCAACATGTGATTTTGCACATAATAATGTGGAAGTATACTGTCCCGATGACATCAGACACCGAATGTATACGCAGGCTCCATAAGCTTTCTCTGATGCATCGCAGAATCCATGAAATTCAATTCTTACATAGTTAGAAATTAAGGCACGTCTACGTATTTTTAAATTGTTAATATGTGATAATTCATTTTGAAAGTTATACCATTTCGTGTGTAAGTCATGGGGCACAGCAGCATCCCATGGTAATTTCAGTTTCCATGAGTTTTGAATAATTAACTTTGCAACAATTATTATGGGCCCTAATAACCCTAAAGGATCAAAAATTTGACAGTTTATCGATAGAATGCTACGTTTCGTTGTTTTACTTGTTATACCAAAATGTTTAATTGAGTATTCAATAGAATCACGATTGGAGTCCCAATATACACCAAGTGTTTTTGTTTGTTCGTGCTCACCAATTTGTAATATACCAACTTCTAAATCATTATTTACTGTTATTTTATTTAAAATGTTTTGATCATTCGACAGCCATTTTCGGAGTTCGAAACCAGCGCTGGCTAAAATTTGTGAAATTTTCTCTTGTATTTGTATTAACTCCGCCAATGAGTCACTGCCTGTTAGGAGATCGTCCACGTAAAAATCATCCCTTATAATTTTACTAGCCAATGGAAATTTTACATTGTTTTCAATGCTTAATTGCATCAAACATCTAACAGCCAAGTAAGGGGCGGACGCAGTGCCGTAAGTTACCGTATTGCACTGATAACACTTTAAGTCTTTGCTAGCGTCAGTGCGCCAAAATAATTTCTGATATTTACGTTGATTTTCATTTATAAGTACCTGCCGATACATTTTTGAAATGTCGGCTGTTATCACATATTTATACTTTCGAAATCTTACTAAATTTGAAAATATATCTTGCTGTATTGTAGGTCCACTAAATTGTACGTCATTCAAGGAAAATCCAGTATCGGTTTTTGCGGAAGCATCAAATACCACGCGACATTTGGTTGTAATACTAGTATCTTTAATAACCGCATGATGGGGTAAGAAATAGCCATCATTAGTTTCGTCGGTATTTTCAATTTCCGTCATATGACCTAGATTTACATATTCTTCCATGAACTTGACATAATCGGCTTTTAATATTGGATCCTTAGTAAGATGTTTTTCTAGAAATCGAAATCTATTTAGCGCATTGTCCCGAGAGTTACCTAATTTTTTTATGCAACTTTTAAATGGAATATCAACTATGAATCTACCGTCACGGTTACGTTTCGTGGAATCCTTGAAATGCATTTCGCAATATTTTTCTGTTTCCGATAATAGAGACTTCTTTTTAATGGTGTCCTCTTCTATATTCCAAAAATTTTCAATTTGTTTATTAATAGAATTTTCAATATTAATGCTTAAACAACTAATAGAGGAAATATTACATGCTTTATTTAAATATAAATTTCCTGCTATTACACAGCCTAGTTGAGTGCATTGCAATAATGGCAAATCGCGACCAAGTCGTATTTGATCTGCACAAAGAATAGACCAGAATACATTTGCTCCTAGTAAAATGTCTATTTCCCCCGTATCATTAAATCCTGGGTCTGCCAATGCTATGTTTTTTGGTATATTTAAAATATGCTTGTCAAATGACATTAATGGCAATTTATCAGTTATTCGCGGAAGGACCAAACACTTTATATTCATATTAAACTTATTGTAGCATGACATAATTGTTATATTAACTTGATTACTAATAATTTCTAAAATTTGCCCCACACCTCGTACAACGTGGTTTGTATTTGTTTGAGGTAAATTATATTTTTTACAAATTTTTTCGCTAATAAAATGGCTCTGTGAACCGCTGTCAAGCAAAGCGCGACACGTAATAAATTGATCATTATATTTAATTTTAATAATTGCTGTTGACAGCAAAACTTCTTATCTATTCAACATGGTACCGGTCTGTTTACTACTATGGTTAACGATGGATACAACGGGTGATGTACGTGGCCTGCTGGTATCTTCGGTAGCAGGGCTTGAAGTATTGGCTGAACTCCCCGCTCGCTGCGATTCTTCAACCTCCGCTAAGTTTCCCAATGTATTAAATCTGTTAATGCCAGTAGATTCTAAATGTAATAAGGAATTATGTGATTTTTGACATCTTGGACATTTTCGTGCCTTACATCTCCACGACGGGTGATTTGCACGTAAACAATTTAAGCACAGTTTCAACCGTTTAACCGCCGCTATTCGTTCTTCTTTATTCAATTTAAGAAACGATTCGCAATTATAAATTGGATGATTTTTGGTTACAATAATAACAATTAGTTTTATTTGATTCTGTTATTGCAAAAGTGTTACTGTTATGTTTTTTATTATAATTTTGATTTACTACTTTGTGTTTGTTATTTTTTGTTGCTTCAAGTTTTTCTAAAATTTCACATTTGGATTTTAAAAATTCATTTAAATCATTCATATCGGGCAATGTGTCCCGATATTTATACGATTCCCAATCCCGTCTTGTTATCGAGTCAAATTTATTACTGATTATGTAAATTATTAAACGATCCCAATCATTAGTATTTTCGCCTAAGGATTTCAATGACCTAAGGTGCTTTATTACATTGTCATATAAATTTCTCAAATCTGTATAAGACTCTTTTGTTACATCGGGATGCTCAAATATTGCTTTAATGTGATTCTGAATCATTAGTGTTTTGTTTTCAAACCTATCTATAAGTAATTGCCAGGCATGTGGATAATTTGCAGCAGATACTTCAATTGACTTTATAACCCGCGTAGCATCTTTCTCTAATGCTGATCTGAGATAATAAAATTTTTGAATGGAATTTGTTATTATCAACCTAGGCTGTAAAACTACCTTTAAATTCTAGCCAGTTGCTATAATTGCCATCAAAAACGGGTAACTTTATCGTTGGTAATTTAATCATCGACTGAGGTTCATAATTTTGATTAGTATTTCTAATTGAACCTGCCATGGATTCGACTACCGAGGCCTCGTCTTTTATTGTTTCGTTAAATTTCTTACATAGCGTATGTATATCCGCGGTTAATGTAAAAAATATATTCTCAAATTGTTCCCTCTCAAAAGCACTACCTTCGGACTCCTGGGTGTCTAGTATTTCGATTTTAGTTTGAATTTCATTAAAATCGTCCCACACAGGCTCTACTTTATTTAACCTGGCAATCAATTGTGCAATAATTTTTTCATTTAATTGATGTTTATTTATATTATCAAAAAAAGTTTTTAATCTGGTAACACTACCCTTAGCAATACCCCTTTTTATTTTTAGGGCTGTTATTGGCTCTTCCGCTATTTTATTTTAACTAATTTGAATTGAAATTGAGGTATGTGTAAACAGATAAGGACTTACTTAGGACTCAAGGGTACACTGCACTTAGTTAATTTCTCTCCGCCTAATTAGTTGATCATCCGGATGGGCTGAACCAATGTTCCGCTATTTTATTTTAATTAGGACTGAAGGGCACACTGCACTTCGCTAATTTCTCCCCGCCTAAATCGTTGATCATCCGGCTCGGCTGGACCAATGTTTTGGATTGATTGAAAATGGACTGTATATATAAACTTTATTCTTTTAACTACACTTGTTTAATATTCAACGGAAACGATCAAAACTCTCACACCTAAAGAATCGTCGTCTCCTAAATTGTATGGACTACCGAAAATTCACAAGGATTCCATACCATTACGTCCAATAGTCAGTAACATCGGAGGTCCTACTTATCAATTATCAAAATTTCTTACAAAACCTCTTCAAAGCATTACGGGCTCAAACAATTTTAGTATCAAAAATTCTACGGAATTTATTAAAAGAATTTCCAAAATTAAAACGAATCCTTCAGATATTCTGGTCAGTTTTGATATCGTGTCGTTATTTACAAACGTACCGATACCTGATACATTACAGATCATAACAAAATCAAACGAAATTTCGCAAAATCTACTATCGCTCATCAAGCATTGTCTTTCGTCGACTTTTTTCCAGTTTCAAGGAGAATTTTTGAACAAATCGCGTGCTGCAATGCGCTCACCAATCTCACCTATCATAGCTAACATTTTATGGAAGACTTTGAAAACAAAATTTTAAAACGCTCGCTTAAACCGAAAACCTGGTTTAGATATGTTGATGATACATTTGTGATCTGGAGTCACGGCAAGGACACGCTTCCCGGGTTTTTGACTTTTTTGAACTCTCAACATCCCAACATACAATTTACTATGGAAACGGAACAAAATCGGAAAATATCTTTTCTTGATGTGTTGGTAGAACGGAAATCGAACGGTTCTCTAGGCCATCAAGTCTATCGTAAACCACATACAGATCGATATTTACATGCTACGTCACACCATCACCCATCGCAGAAGAACTCGGTAATTAATTCTTTGGTATATAGAGCCTTAACAATTTCGGAACCTACAGCCTTAGATAAGGAATTAGAACATATCACTGATGCCTTGTCGAAGAATGGCTATGGGAAAAAGGACATCTACCGATCCATAAAACGTTTTAAAACCAAACTAGGCTCGGACCAAAGCAACGCTGAGTTGCCAGTAAACGAAACGACAAAGACGGTGTTTCTTCCGTATCTTCAGGGTACCTCCGACCGTATCAGTAGAGTCCTTAGGAAACACAACATCAAGGTTATTTTCAGACCTCAGAAGAAAATCTCTCAAATTCTTCCGAACCCTAAGGACAAAAAACCTACTCTTGATACATCCGGGATTTATAAAATTCCGTGCTCGTGTGGAAAAGTGTACATAGGAGAGACCGGGAGGAACATAAGCACTAGAATTAAAGAACACCAACGGTGCGTCAAATATCGTAATTTTTCACAATCTGCTTTGGCAGAACATTGGTCTGAAACTGGACATCCAATTCTATATGACAAGGCCGAAAACTGGCAACTGTGAAAGGATACTTTCAAGGAAATATCGTGAAGGCATTGAGATAGGTAAGAATCCTAACAATCTCAATAGAGACCGAGGTTTTCAAATTAATCCTATTTGGCGCACTACCCTCCCCAAATTTTTTTGATAATTTTGAGGTTATGGTTGAATAACTCTGTGTGCATTGTTCCATAACATGAGCATGGGTATATAAGGACCCCCTGATCAAAGGGTGCTTTAGTATCAGAGCATCCAGCCCTGAAGATGCAAACTGAAACGTTTGCGAAACGTCGGCATTTTGCTACAATAAGACGCGGCATCCATCCGGAAGCCTTAACTAGTGTTGGTGTCGGTAATGGGGTTAGTGTTAGTGACAGTGCTAGTGCCAGCTCCAGAGGATCCATCATCGATTCTGGTAAGTGTTTTAATTTTAGTAAAAAAAAGTATTATAAAGCCGAAGTATCAATAAATATCGCTGGGCTGTTAGCAATAAGAAAACAACCAAACGAAATGTTGAAAAAGTTAGAACACATCGATAATGAAAATCAAAATTTAAAAATCGATAACGTGTTCAAAACAAAGAAAATTTGAAAAAAGCGTTATGTAAAGTCGAGCATCATAAATAGTCTGGCATGCACGCTAAAGTCAAAAATTATAAAATCGAAAATTAGAACGTGTCCAAAACAAATGCAAGATTTGCAAAAAGCGTTTATAAAGTCAAGCATTAAAAAATTAGCCAAACGTAAGTAAAATTATTAAAATCGAATAAAAAAATTTAACGAACGTGTCCAAAACAATGTCAATGGTTGATAAACCGTTATCAAAGCCTGACATTAAAATGATACAACATCAAAAATTATAAAATCGAATAAAATCAAAGTCGACAGCAAAAATTAATTTCTAAACCGTTTGAAATAAAGTTGCCATATTCATTTACAAACTGTAAGGTACATCAAAAAATTAATAAAAATCAGGTACCGATCAAGTGACAGATAAAAATTAATTTTAAGCCGTTTGAATCGATTGCCATGATTTTTACAAAGCTGTAAGGTACAATCAAAACATCATTAAAAGCTAAAAATCTAAAGTCCAATCAAGTGACACGTAAAAATTAATTTAGCGTTTAAATCAATTTGCTTATGATTTGTTCACAAACGTAAGGTACAATGAAAATTCAGAAAAAGTAAAAAATGCATTAGCCGATGAAGTCACGAAACAATAATATTGCAAAGGTTGAATTCGGTATGCCTTAATCATTTGTTACAATACGCGTTCCGGTACAATGAAAAGTCGAACGAACAGTTAAAATCAAAATCCGACTCCCATCAATTACAATTCGTAAACAATCCGAAAGGAAGTTAGAACTTAATAAATTTGTTTTGATCTTTCATTAAAAAGTTTGAATCAAATTGTAATGTAAATGCATAAAGTACGTTTTCTTGACTTGACCTTGTCCTTACATACATTTTGACTTTATCCACCATTGTTCCCGTAAAACATAAACCAAACGGTTTGCGAACTTGGGAGAACAAAATAAAATGACGTACACTATAATTGAAGGATTTCCCGTAATACATAAACGAAAGGGATTGCCAACTTGGGAAATTTTAAATCCCTAACTTTTGATTTAAATGAAAAAAAATGATACGTAACGCGATGGTCAAACCCCCCTCCCGTTTCTGTAACGTATCGTAACGTTTTACAAACTCCCTCCCAAATTGCGTTACGTAATACTTGAACGCTCCCTAATAAGGCAAAAAACGAAAAAATACAGATTTGGTTGTTAAGCAACGCATATCATCGAAAAAATTATCAAATTTGAGTAAAAAATGCAAAAGTTAAGTAAAAGTGCTCATAATTTGTTAGGCAACGCCGAACGTTGAAAAAATTTTCAAAATTGGTCAAAAGTTGTAAAAGTTATTTGAAGTTTAAGCAAAACTTGCAGGGTATTTCGAAAAGTTGTCAGAGCCGAAAATGGGTGGTGGGGTGATTTTTAGAAGAGATTCCATTTGATAATATTTTAAATTCATTGATTTAAAAAGTTATAGCACAATCGAAAGTAAACCCATATTTTGAAAACCGCACGTTTTTTGACCTACATCAACATTAAATTGCCTAATTAAGAAAAATATCCGACGATCTCAAACGGTAAAATATTATTATAAATACTACACATAAAATGATTGCTCATAAATTATTTTTATTTTTAAAACAAACGTGCCTCTGTTAAATATCGAATTTCACTATTCTCATGTTAATTTTAGACCTAGGTCAAAATTAAATGATATAAGAAATAAATTTAATTTCAAGTTCAAGAATAAAATCAACAATCTGTAAATTATAAACTCCGCCGAGCTAAAACAACATACTTAACAAAATACGATATAGGTATACCTATAGCATTGTATATATAATACTAGTAGGACAACCTCGGTTGACCGATTGTGCTGGTACATCGTGGTAAAATATTTAACTTATAAAACTTGAACTGGTGTGAATCAAAAATAAGAAATTGTGGTAGGAGGTACTAATTATTTGGCATTGAAGGTTTTGTTGAGAATGTGAGTAACAGGTTCGAATTAAGGGAATTTTTACATTGAACTTTAAGAAACATCTGTAAATTACATATTTCTCATTTTATTCTTAGTTTTTTATGTTTGTAATTTACTTTGTCTAACGAGAGTATATTACGAGTTATTGTGTAACACTAAATTTAATTAACCAATCACATTTCGTATTTAAATTGCGGTTTTAGATAATGAGTAGAAGTTTTCATACAATTTAAATTAATAACAATTTTTTTTAATGTAAATTTATTTAAAAAAATAGATACAAAATTTTAGATATTGTAAATTTAATAAAAAAAATTATATACCTGCAAACACAAATTAAAAAAAAAGAATACACAAAATAAATAATTATTTAAAATAATACCGGAAAGATACATAAAAGATTGAACAAAACTTAACTTTTATACACTAATTTAAATCTACATTATTACATTTTTTTTTACATGAGTTTCAACAATGCTGTAATATAGATAATTTTTTTGAAAACACTGTTTTAGATTGGTTAGTGTTAAGTTTACATTCTTTATAAATTAATATTAAAATTAAAAATTCTATTATAAATATTCTGTGATGTTTGCATATTGAATTTAAAAGTTCGGGAAAATCTTCTTCTACTTTTTTTATAACTGTTTGTTTTAAAATTTTAAAAAATTTTAGAAAACTATTTTTTGACAATACTGAACACATTATTATATTAATAAAATTTTGCAATAGAGGACTGGGTGTTTTCAAAACGTAGTTATCATTGATGTTATAATTCTTGTATAATAATAACATTTTATTGAATTTTGAACTTAAGGCTTTCGCGGTTATTAATAATAAAATTAAAACACTTACCAGAATCGATGATGGATTCTCTGGAGCTGGCACTAGCACTGTCACTAACACTAACCCGATTACCGACACCAACACTAGTTAAGGCTTCCGGATGGATGCCGCGTCTTATTGTAGCAAAATGCCGACGTTTCGCAAACGTTTCAGTTTGCATCTTCAGGGCTGGATGCTCTGATACTAAAGCACCCTTTGATCAGGGGGTCCTTATATACCCATGCTCATGTCATGGAACAATGCACACAGAGTTATTCAACCATAACCTCAAAATTATCAAAAATTTTGGGAGGTAGTGCCAAATAGGATTAATTTGAAAACCTCGGTCTCTATTGAGATTGTTAGGATTCTTACCTATCTCAATGCCTTCACGATATTTCCTTGGAAAGTATCCTTTCACAGTTGCCAGTTTTTCGGCCTTGTCATATAGAATTGAATGTCCAGTTTCAGACCAATGTTCTGCCAAAGCAGATTGTGAAAAATTACGATATTTGACGCACCGTTGGTGTTCTTTAATTCTAGTGCTTATGTTCCTCCCGGTCTCTCCTATGTACACTTTTCCACACGAGCACGGAATTTTATAAATCCCGGATGTATCAAGAGTAGGTTTTTTGTCCTTAGGGTTCGGAAGAATCTGAGAGATTTTCTTCTGAGGTCTGAAAATAACCTTGATGTTGTGTTTCCTAAGGACTCTACTGATACGGTCGGAGGTACCCTGAAGATACGGAAGAAACACCGTCTTTGTCGTTTCGTTTACTGGCAACTCAGCGTTGCTTTGGTCCGAGCCTAGTTTGGTTTTAAAACGTTTTATGGATCGGTAGATGTCCTTTTTCCCATAGCCATTCTTCGACAAGGCATCAGTGATATGTTCTAATTCCTTATCTAAGGCTGTAGGTTCCGAAATTGTTAAAGCTCTATATACCAAAGAATTAATTACCGAGTTCTTCTGCGATGGGTGATGGTGTGACGTAGCATGTAAATATCGATCTGTATGTGTGGGTTTACGATAGACTTGATGGCCTAGAGAACCGTTCGATTTCCGTTCTACCAACACATCAAGAAAAGATATTTTCCGATTTTGTTCCGTTTCCATAGTAAATTGTATGTTGGGATGTTGAGAGTTCAAAAAAGTCAAAAACCCGGGAAGCGTGTCCTTGCCGTGACTCCAGATCACAAATGTATCATCAACATATCTAAACCAGGTTTTCGGTTTAAGCGGAGCGTTTTTTAAAATTTTGTTTTCAAAGTCTTCCATAAAAATGTTAGCTATGATAGGTGAGATTGGTGAGCCCATTGCAGCACCCGCGATTTGTTCAAAAAATTCTCCTTGAAACTGGAAAAAAGTCGACGAAAGACAATGCTTGATGAGCGATAGTAGATTTTGCGAAATTTCGTTTGATTTTGTTATGATCTGTAATGTATCAGGTATCGGTACGTTTGTAAATAACGACACGATATCAAAACTGACCAGAATATCTGAAGGATTCGTTTTAATTTTGGAAATTCTTTTAATAAATTCCGTATAATTTTTGATACTAAAATTGTTTGAGCCCGTAATGTTTTGAAGAGGTTTTGTAAGAAATTTTGATAATTGATACGTGGGACCTCCGATGTTACTGACTATTGGACGTAATGGTATGGAATCCTTGTGAATTTTCGGTAGTCCATACAATTTAGGAGCCGACGATTCTTTAGGTGTGAGAGTTTTGATCGTTTCCGTTGGAAGACCAGATTTTTTGAGAAATTCGATTGTTTTGCGCTGAATTGAAGAAGTCGGATTACGTTTGAGTTTTCTATATGTGTTGGAATCATCTAATAATGAATAGATCTTTCTGCAGTAATCAGTTCTGTCCATAACTACTGTACAATTCCCCCTTATCTGCAGGTAGAATAAGGATTTTATCATTCTTTTTTAGTTCTTGTAATGCTCGTAGAACGGAAATCGAACGGTTCTCTAGGCCATCAAGTCTATCGTAAACCCACACATACAGATCGATATTTACATGCTACGTCACACCATCACCCATCGCAGAAGAACTCGGTAATTAATTCTTTGGTATATAGAGCTTTAACAATTTCGGAACCTACAGCCTTAGATAAGGAATTAGAACATATCACTGATGCCTTGTCGAAGAATGGCTATGGGAAAAAGGACATCTACCGATCCATAAAACGTTTTAAAACCAAACTAGGCTCGGACCAAAGCAACGCTGAGTTGCCAGTAAACGAAACGACAAAGACGGTGTTTCTTCCGTATCTTCAGGGTACCTCCGACCGTATCAGTAGAGTCCTTAGGAAACACAACATCAAGGTTATTTTCAGACCTCAGAAGAAAATCTCTCAGATTCTTCCGAACCCTAAGGACAAAAAACCTACTCTTGATACATCCGGGATTTATAAAATTCCGTGCTCGTGTGGAAAAGTGTACATAGGAGAGACCGGGAGGAACATAAGCACTAGAATTAAAGAACACCAACGGTGCGTCAAATATCGTAATTTTTCACAATCTGCTTTGGCAGAACATTGGTCTGAAACTGGACATCCAATTCTATTTACAAGGCCGAAAAACTGGCAACTGTGAAAGGATACTTTCAAGGAAATATCGTGAAGGCATTGAGATAGGTAAGAATCCTAACAATCTCAATAGAGACCGAGGTTTCAAATTAATCCTATTTGGCGCACTACCCCAAAATTTTTGATAATTTTGAGGTTATGGTTGAATAACTCTGTGTGCATTGTTCCATGACATGAGCATGGGTATATAAGGACCCCCTGATCAAAGGGTGCTTTAGTATCAGAGCATCCAACCCTGAAGATGCAAACTGAAACGTTTGCGAAACGTCGGCATTTTGCTACAATAAGACGCGGCATCCATCCGGAAGCCTTAACTAGTGTTGGTGTCGGTAATCGGGTTAGTGTTAGTGACAGTGCTAGTGCCAGCTCCAGAGGATCCATCAGCGATTCTGGTAAGTGTTTTAATTTTATAACATTTTATTATTTTTTTTTTTTGATTTGAATTAATTGTAAGACTTACCATGCAATTCTCACATGAAATTTTAGTAATAAATATAAATAGATGTTTTAAAATTGCAAGTAGGCAATCGAAGGCGCTAATTTAAATAAATATGTACGAAACTGCAAAAATTAATGATTAATCAATTTTATGCACTTTGTATTCAAATTTGTTAAAACTAATTTACAAAAAGCCATAGGGGATAAGTATGGTAAAATGCCTTTGTAAATATCCTAATGATATTTTATGGATATGTAGACACTATAGAAATAAAAGATCCTGAAAATTTTATACCTTAATCTATATCGGTCACTTCAAAAGTCTAAATAAGTAAAATTGGAAAATATTTTTTTTTTGGATTGAGTGGATCAATTATTTTGAAAATTTAGTATTTTATGCAGGCGATAGAAAATTTTTACGGGCACCATGACTAATTTTTAATTTAATAAATTGATCAAAAAACATTATTTTGTCTTACTTTCTCAATTTTTATTATGATACTTTTAGAGCAAAATTATGATTCCATCATTTTTACATTTCTCATAAGACCTATAATCACTCAGAATTTTTTCAAAATTCAAACGTCAAATTTAGAAAATTTCATAAATTCGGGGGCGATCCCTCAATCCCTTTAAAATCGAATATATCAAGAACCGCTGAACCGATTTACAAAAACTCTTTTATATCTGAATCTGCAAGACCTACACGGAGAAAAAAATATCGTAATAATAACCATACGTATCCTTATTATAGCTATCCGTTGGATAGTTATCTTTCACAGGGATACGCCGTATAGCTAATTTAGCTATCCAGAGTATCCTTATTGCGGATCGTTATAGTAACGATCCGTATTACTATTTTAGACATTCAAAGATTCTTGTCATAGTGATTTAACGGATATGCACAGAAAACAAAATATCGTTATAATAACCATACGTATCCTTATTATAGCTATTCAAATTCTCAAATTAACTATCCAGTTACCTACACGACGGATACTGCACACGTTCACGAGAGCTTTTCGTTTGAATGCTTGAATCAAATAAATGAATCCTTATTATAAGTATACTATGGAGAGCTGTTTTGATCATACTATGGATTGTCAAATAGACTTATAAATATCGTTAAATTAGACATTCGAATTCTTGTCAGAACAATACGTCAATTGGGTATACGTTAGATAGTTATTATAAGGATATTTTTTCTCCGTGTGATGACACTTTTGTTTGCTTTATGTTGGGTGTATCTTCAACCCCAAAACCCGGGATGCCGCACAAACATACCTCTATATTAGAATTCCTCCCAATTTTTAGGGTGTCCTGAGCCGAACCTCAAATAAAAATTTTTGTAAAATAAACAGTAAGAAGCGCTCTTCTCCGGGCTTTCCAGCAAATATAAATTTAACTTTAGTTACTCGCGTGGATGCTTTTCAGGCACCAGCGCCAACAGTTTTGTAATTCATAAATGTATAAATTTTGTGAGCCTGTACACCATATAACCTTTGTTTAGTTTTTCTAGAGTGCGATAGGCACCTGAAAGTATTAATTTGGACATTATAAAAGTGTTTTTTTGTCGATGTTTGAACTGTTGTGGTTTTGGTGCCTGAAAAGCACCGCGCAAATAATAATGTTATTATTTTCGAAACGATATTTATTTTAAAATATGATGTATTAGATACATTTCTAACGAGTTGGAGGCGAGGGCACACTATTGATCACTTTTATAAAACTATTTATTATTTTGAAGAACCAAAAATGACCATTATGCATTTTTTTACTTGCTCAATCTAACTGGAACTAACGCACAAATATATAATGCAACACATTTTGTGATCAGTTTCGAAACTATGAACGATTTTGAAAACTTTAACGGTAATGTGGATGGAAACACATTCTATCAAAACAGCCAAATTAGAAAATTCACTGACTAGAATTAAACTTTTGTTGTCAAAATTTAAAAAAAAATTAAATTTTAAAAGAATCAGTAAAAACAACGGGCTATTGCCAATTGTTAATCCTACATCAATTTATAGCAAATTGAAAAAATAGAAAATGATTATTGAATAGTTTTATAGACTTTGTTACATTGATTTTAGTTAATTTTCTTTTTGCACTTAATTGTAAGTTGGGTATTAATTTTTTTTGTTGTTGGGAAATCAATAGTGCATAATGTGAATGACATTAAAAAATGGGCAAAATACCTTCATAATCCTTAAAACCAAGTTATTTTTTATGTGGTGCCTGAAAAGTATCGCGCGAGTAATTGCGTTACGGTAAGCCGTGCGAGTAACTAAGGGTTAACCCCTTTTGAAAATGCCAAGTCTTAAAAATGACGATGGGAACAATTAATTAAATGTGTTGTATTTCCTGGAGTCCTCCCAAGGTTGTTTCGTAACCCAACAACGGTCGCTTTTAAAGTAGTAATACGACAACTTTCGGTGATACGTTCACTTAGGTATCTAGTTTATGCAACGTATTTTGTTTGAATATTAAAATTCATTAAATACCTATTTCAAGTATAAATATTGGAATTTTGTAATAGTAATCCTAGCCTAAATAATGAATGCTTTAAAATAATTAATTCCTCTGCGAAAAGTGTTTTGAAAATCTGTGAAGATATTTTATATTTTTTGTCTCAATTTTAAAAAAATTAGGTGATGTAAAAAATACTTTACAGCATTCAACAATTTTGGTAGATCTGTTAAACAACACACCTACCAAAATTGTTTAATTAATATCTAAAGCAATTTTAAATAATAAAATTAACTTTTTTTTTATCTTTTGCTTAATTTTTGTGATAGTACATCACACAAATTTCATTAAAATCGATAGTTATTCCAAAAATAGTAAGTTGTTTTGAAAACTCTTTAATAGGTAGTTTTTTTTTTGAAAATATTTGGAGAGTATGGTCTAATACATAACAAAATTGTAAACGATAGCGATAGAAATCAAAGAAAACGAATTTAACGCAAGTTCATGTTGAAGTCGCTGCACCATTCCTTCATCGTTCGTAGTCAATAATTCTGTATATAAATAAGCGCTTTAAAATCCGTCCCTGATATGTGTATAAACTTATAAATTCTATATTTAGATTCATGAACTCCGCCTCCAAATTTACAAATAGCAAAGAATTATACCTTTTTCAAATTTCGACACATTATGTCCTCGCCATCTATCAATCGTGTCCAAAAGTTATCGACGGTTGGCCTACTAGTATTATATATACAATGCCTATAGGTTGCACACGATTTCTTAGTCAGCAAATGTTACGATCTTTTCCGAATAACATTCATATTTAACTCCGTATACTTAATTAATATTTTGGCATACGAATTTTAACCCTTTCTTTTTTATAACTATCAATTTGTAGGAAGATGAAACAAAGGATCAAAATATACAGGGTGTTTCGGAAGATATATCAGAGCCGAAAAGGGGTGGTTGGGGACAATTAATGAAAGACATTTTCGAAAGAAACACATCAAATCGATCTAGTATGGAGAAATTGAAAAAATTCAATTTTTTTCCCAAAAACTGTTTTGGAACCACTAGCTTTTTCCTATTTATAAAACAAGGGTAATTGAAACTTTTAAAATTATAAAGATCGCCCACGTTCTTTAATCTTACAGGTTTTATTTATTGTTCGATAAGCTTTTATTATAAAGATAAACTTCTGCTCGGAAATTTATCCTTGAACTTCATTTCGACCTATAATTTTGATTACAAATAAAAGACGAACTAACCTACCGTATTTTTTACCACTTACATTTAAATAAGTAATAATTCATCTACAAAAAGGGCTATTGAAAGCGCCGTGTCCCAAAGGTTTGGTATTGAACTAATGCGCTAGCGACCTGAGTTTAAACCCACGCTATAACTTTACACCTGTCTCCCTTACAAGGCAGGAGGTAACCAACAAGGTAAAACTTCCCAGGAAAATTTCTCCAATAACAACTTTTGTGTCTTTGAAATACACTACGACACACGACAAAAGAGACAAGGGAAATAGCCTACGCCCGGCTAAAGACACGGCCCTGAAGAAGAATGGGTTAAAATTCGTATGCACAAATTTTAATTGAGTTTACGGATTCAAATACCTATAAATGTTATTCAGAAAAGAGCGTAAGATTTGCTGACTTAAAAACGTGTGTAGCAAATATCGCTTTATTAATACAACGATTATAAAATATTCTCGTAGTCCCCTTTTCTAATGTTGTCCTTGTCATGCAAATATAAAAAGCGAACACATAATCAAAGTTTGTCGCGCCTATTAAATAAAATAAAACACAGGATATCGTTAGTATCATCTTACATGTATGAAGTCATTGTTTAATATTTCGGTTTTATGTCGGCCAAACTAATGGACTGTTGTTTTATTTATTTTTAAGAATAGGATTATTGAACTTGACCTTAGATTTGTTCCTTATACGATTTAATATTGAGCTAGGTCAAAATATTTGGACACGTTAATAGTCTTTATTACAACAAGTACGTTGAATACGTTTTGTCTGTACCGTATTTTCACCACTTTCATTTATCAAAATGTAATACTAATGAAGTTCACAAATCAGATCATTAAACACGTTGCCGGCATAAGTAACAATCAAATTTTTACGTATACAAGTTTTATCGTACAACGTTATTAATACACAAAAAATAATATTACTTTTAACAGTACGTATGGAATTCAAATAAAGGCCGTTTTATACCGAGGTCCAAACGGCGCATACTACCCTAGTGGTACTCTTTTGTGAGCGGCATCATTAAAGTATCACATATTAAATATGTCCTTAAATAAAGTTTGCGAAGAAATACATTTTATTAGAGAGTGGAAAGCGTTCTATTAAAATGTACCTCCCAACGTATTCCTGTTATTAAAAATTCAAAATCAGCATCATTGTTAAAAGCGTACTTTCATTTATTAAGTCTAGAAACCACTTATCAGCTATTTATTAACAAGTCATTGGGGTTCATATTATTGTTTCCTTTATGATAACATAAACGAAATAATTCTTGTAATAAAATACTTATGCTTTATTTATGCTCTCTTGTTCTTGAACTTGAACTTACATTTGCTGAGTTGTTCTTTTACTTATTTTATATTAACATAGGTCAGAAATGAATATTTAATTTAGAATTTAACACGTTAGATTTTTATTATAAGACGGTCATTTGGTTCTTCATAGAAATCACAAGTACGTTTTATACTACTATTTGTCAGCAAAGCATACTTTTTAGTATTCGAAATTATATTTTTTAACGCTTTGGTTTTCATTTAAGTTTTATTAATACAACATACAAAATTTTATACACAATAAATCATTTATTTAATAATCGTTAAAAATACGTTTGATGTGATTTCGAACATTTTAACTATTTTTTCCAATACGACATAAATTTTGTCAGATGTCCACTCGTACGAGGTGGTGACGTCAAATAACAATCAGAGCTTATTCTCCGGTAGACAAATAATTGACCTTCAAGGGTGAAGCGAGGTGCTTGTAATAAATGCCGCCGCGAGATAATCTTAAAACAGCGATATCAGCGATTAATTATTGCACGTTTCTTAGATCATCAGCTATTTATGTATTTATCGTTGTTTTTTGTTACGGTATTTGTGATAGGCAATTTTGTCCCCTATTATTCTTGAACTTGAAATTAATTGTTTTACACCGATTTAATATTTTAAATTTAACACGTAAAATAACGGTTACTTGATACTTACGAGAAAAATAAGAAGTACGTTTAATTGCATTATTTATTCGTACAGTATAAATTCTTTTATGTAAATAACATCTTTTTGATGCGTTGGTTTTATTCAAGTGCTCATTAAAATTTTTTTTAAATGAATAGACAAAATGTTTTTATTATAAGGTGATTATGATAATAAAATTTAATACAATTTGTAAAGTTGTCTTGTCACGAAAACCACCCCAAATTGTTTGATTTTTACAACACTTACTTTCATAAGTCGTATTTTACAATGATTCACAAAAGCATCAAGTCTCTTTTAAAAAGGAAAGAAGTGTTAAAGCTGATAAAGATTGAAACTCGATATTTGAACTCAGGCACGTTTGTTTTAAAAATAAAAATAATTTATGAGCAATTCATTTTATGTGTGTATAATAACACGAATTGTTTTATCGTTTGAAGCCGTCGGATATGTTTCTTAATTAGCCAATTTAACGTTGTCATAGGTCAAAAAACCTGCGGTTCTCAAAATATGGTCTCAATTTTGATTTTGCTATAACTTTGTCAAATCAATGAATTTAGAAATATTACCAAGTAGAAAGTCTTCCAAAAAATCCCCTCCACCACCCATTTCCGGCTCTGACAACTATTCGTAAACACCCTGTATAGAGAAAAAAGAAGATGGAGGTAGTGGTGAAAGAATTGTATAAACCAGCGAGAAAAAAATTTCCTCGTCGTCGCATTATATTAAAAGGTATATACGATTTATGGCAAACTGATTTAGCTGAGTTTATACCTTACGCAAAAAATAACAAAGGGTACAAATACATTCTTTTTGTGATCGATTGTTTTTCCAAATTTTTATGGACCGAACCTATTAAAAATAAGGCCGCCCACGAAGTTGCAAGAGCAATGTCTAACATTTTAAAACGTGCTCACCAGAATCCCAAAAATTTGCAATCTGATATGGGTAAAGAATATTACAACGAGAAGTTTAAACATCTTATGAAAACCAATGGAATAAATCATTATTCAACCTTTAGCACAATTAAAGCTTCCATTGCCGAACGAGTAATTCGAACAATTAAAAGTGAAATTTATAAAATGTTTGCTCTGCGAGGCCGTTACGTTTGGTGGGATAAATTAAATGAAATTACGGAATCTTATAACAACAAAAAGCATAGTACTATAAAACTTAAACCTAAAGAGGTCACCAAAGAAAATGAAAAATATCTACTCGACAATGTATATAATAACATTAAAGTGTCAGGTGGAGGCAAATTAAAAGCTGGTGATGTAGTTAGAATTTCTAAAAACAAATCAGTTTTTGAAAATGATATACCAGGTATGCAACCTTAAAACGGCTGTTTTTTTATTTAGCAAAACACAATAATTAACTCAGAAAAGTGAAAAATATTTTATTCGAAGTAATTGCCCTTGCTGGCTATACATTTTTCCCATCTTCGAGAAAGATTGTGGATTCCACCCCAAAAGAATTCATCCCCTTTGGATAAGAACCACCCATCGAGCCATTTTTTAACATCTTCATAAGAATTGAAGTGTTGCTCAGCAAGTGCGTGTCCGATCGACGCAAACAAATGGTAATCTGAAGGGGCCAGATCAGGAGAGTAGGGCGGGTGGGGTAGCAACTCCCAGTCAAGTGCATCCAATGTATCCCGGACCAATCTTGCTGTGTGTGATGGTGCGTTGTCGTGCTGGAAAATGATACCCTCATGCCGATCCGCGTGTTCGGTTTTTTTTTTGCACAATTCACGATCCAATTCGATGATTTGTTGTTGGTAGCGTTGAGTATTGATCGTTTCACCAGGTTTCAACAGTTCGTAGTAAACCACCTTCTTCTGGTCCCACCAAACACAGCATTGTTTTTTTCCCGAATCGATTTGGCCTAGCAGACGATGTTGAGGGTTCTCCGCGGTCCACCCACGATTTTTTGCGCTTAGGGTTTTCAAAAAAGATCCATTTTTCATCGCCAGTGACGATTCAATGCAAAAATGATTTCTGTTGTGCCGATCAAGCAAGATTTCGCACGCGGTCTGACGTTCCATCTGTCGATCGTTCAATTGATGTGGCACCCACTTCCCGATCTTTTGAATCTTTCCCATAGCAAAAAGGCGTTTCGAAATTGCTTGGTGGCTAACATTCAACTTCGCGGCAAGTTGTTTCTGCGATTGGGTATCGTTTTCGTCCAATAAATCTTGCAATTCGGTGTCCTCAAAAACTTTTGGTCGATTTTCGCGCTTCTTGTCGGTGACGTTAAAAAATCCGTCTCTGAATTGCCGAAACCACGCTCTGCACCGAGTTTCACTAAGAGCACTGTCGCCATAGACCTCCACAAGAATTCTATGCGCTTCGGCGGCGGATTTCTTCCAATTGAAGAGGAATAGCAGTGCTCCCCGCAAATGCTCTTTATCTGGCACAAAATTCGACATGTTTATCGTGATCAAAGGACACGTTATTGTCCGAAATTGCTGACTTTGTCTTTTGTTTACTAATGGCAAAGATCAAAGCAATGAGAAAGAATGGCAGACAAGGTTGGCTAATGCCTAATGCGCGCGTACTGCCTTCTATTAGAAAACGGCCGTTTTAAGGTTGCACACCTGGTACAGCTTCATGGACAACGGAACTATTTAAAATTGTGAAAAAACAAATAACCAACCCTGTTACATATCTTTTGGAAGATCTGTGTGGACAGCCGATTAAGGGAGCTTTTTATGAATATGAATTGCAAAAAGCTAAATACACCAATGTTTATTTAGTAGAAAAAGTGTTGAAACGGAAAGGTAATAAATTATTTGTGAAATGGTTAGGGATGGATAATATGCATAATAGCTGGATTAATAAAACAGATGTAATAGTTTAAAATAAATTTATTATGATGAAAAAAAAATTATTGTTTAAATCTACATTGATAACAATTTGCTATTGATGGTGGTGGTCCATCGACATGGGTGTAACCCTTGTTGTAATGTTTAAAACATGGACGATGTTGCTGTAATGCTTCCTTGTAGTAGTCCGGAATTTTGCGCCAAACAATGTTTAAACTAAGTGGATGTACGTGATGTGTAATCCATACAAGAGGTAAGTATTTAAAATCTTCATCTCTAAGGGAAATAATGTCTGAAGTTTCACATTTTTGAACTATTTCCCCAACTCTTTCGACGAGCTCTCTAACGGTTGATAGTGACATGTTACCACTTTGAAGTTTATATAATCACTGATAACTTTATCTCTGGTGTAGAATAAAGCCTCCTGCATGCAAAGAGCGTTGTTGGTTTTTATATCTTGACACAAACTATGAATTGTCGTCCACGGATTTTCCGTATTCATACTGATGGCAGTTTGTAAAAGTAAATCGTAATAGCCCCGAAAATTTCTCGTCTCCAACAATAACAAATGTTTGACTAGAAGATCCATAATATTTTGTAATTTTTGCCAGCTGCTCTTTCCAAATGATATAAAAAAGGTATAATGATTTATTTGCATATACCTTACATTATTTATTATCATAAATTTATATTTGAGTATTCATATCTAATTGAGTTGGTACTAGACCGGTCTTAAAAAAGTTGTCAATATTGCATTTGAGTTGCATAAATTCATACCATTCAGTACGAGAAAAAGAAATTCTTTCGCATTTTCCGTTGATGCGGATTGCTGGAATAAATCCTCTCGCTGGACTAAATCCTACAAAACATTTTTTACTTTTTTCAAGTCCATATGCCACTTCACCAATATATTTGTCTTCATTTTTTAATTCCTTTATATAAGTCGATAGTAGATTTCTCGATACTTCTTCAAAAATATCGTTTTCAATACTAGCGCTATTCAAATCCATCTCTACAGGTTAGCTACGTTCTCCCTACTATAACTTCATAGATTAAACAGAGTAAGATGCTCCGATCAACGGTAAAAAAGAGGAAGCAGAATTGCGACTACCACGCCGCAATTGGCAGTGTAAAGGAACTACATATAATCAACGGTAAATTCAAATTTATTATTTGATGATATTCTCATTGCAAAAGAGGTAAATAAAACGAACTTATAAATCTGATTTAAAAAAAGCATGTAGGTTCTACTTTTATGTATTTAAATGACATGCTCTAAACAACTTTTTTACATTTATATAACTACACATACTAAAACTACATTCATGATATATACATTCATGAAAGTCTTTTTCAAATTTAACATTCATGATATCCGAATAAACTTCTACATTGATGATATTACACTTGATGAATTTTTTTAAAAACTCTTCTTTTTGATGACCTTTTACGTAAACAGTCCCACAAGGAAATCTACGAATAATGGCACCTATTTCACCAGCATTTATATAGCCGTTACTGTATTTGATGTTATGATGATTTGCTTCCAACCATCTTACTTCTTGTTTTTCGCTTCTAGATAGACTCGAAAACTTTGTAGAAGATTTAAAAAAAAATGTATAAATTCGTTCTCCATCGTACGTAATTGACAACTCTTTTGGGATGAAATTTCTATTACAGAAGCCCTGTACATCTATGTATAAATTCATCTTAATAGTACTATTTTGTCAAGTTTCCTTTCGGGTTTTATACTATGCAAACAACAGCAAAATAACAGGAATCAACACGTTTATCGTGTTTTTTCCTGTTACTAGGAAGGAGCGCGAGTTTTAGTGACATATATTCGAAATAACAGTTTTTTTCTTTATTTATTTCTTAAGGTTGCCGATCTTACTTGAAGGGGTGAGTCGGAGCGCGTGCTACATTATCGACAATCCAATTAACACGCATGTGGCGCCATCTTGTTTTGGAAAATGGTAGGTAGTTAGGTAGATAGCTAAATAGTTACAGGTTTCTATAATATTATTTCTTAAGGTTGTTGATTTCTGATAAAACAAACAACAGAAAAATAACAGGAATCAACACGTTTTTGCGTGTTTTTTCCTGTTACTAGGAAAAGAGCGCGAGTTTTAGTGAAATATTCGAAATAATAGTTTTTTTCTTTAGTTATTTCTTAAGGTTGCCGATCTTATCCGAAGGGTGAGTCGGAGCGCGTGCTATATTACGATGTCGTAGACAACCCCCGCTTCAGCCTAGGGACCCCAAAAACTCCCTAAACAGGTTTCTTTATAGTTACAAGTTTCTTAAGGTTGTCGACCTTTGATAAAAACGCGTTGCTTGCTTTTTTCCTTTGATAACAGAACAAAGAAGCGTGGGTGGCTTCCTGTTATTTGCTGCTAAGAAAAAACTGCTGACATCAGTCAAAACAAATGTAACAAAGCAAAAACTGTTTAGTATTTTTAGTAACGTGTGTCGCGGCGGTTGTTCGTTAACCTACAAAAATACTTAAATTTTTTAGTGCCCCTTCATAACCTAAAAAAAATAGTGAATTTTAGTGTGTGTTTTGTGGGTGCCTGTGTGTGTGTGTGTGTGTGTGTGTGTGTTTTGTGAGTGCCTGTGTGTGTTTTGTGGGTGCCTGTGTGTGTGTGATTTTTGTGAACCTGGAGGATTACTTCGCTGGCGGGCAGCAGCAGCAGCAGCATGGAGGTAAGTAACCTTAATTTTTTTTTAATGTCACCCCTAACCTAAAAAACTACTCCCTTTTAAATGTGTTCCTTAACCTAACAACGAGCTTCATTTTTTATTTTAGCATCACACGTTCCGGTGCAGGAGGCCAAATAAATAATTTTTTTATTGTTACACCCCCATAACCTAACCAAAAAATACTTCCTTTTAATGTCTTCCATAACCTAACAAAAGCTTAATTTTTTTAGCATCTTTTTTTAAATTTTTTAGCATCACAAGTTCTGTGGACAATCAATTTATGCGCATGCGCATTGTGATATTTGTGCAGCTGTTTACTTCGCTGGGGCGGCGGCGGGGAGATGAGGTTTACTGCACATGTATGGCAGGGGGGGTTGGTGAGAGGTGGAAAGGGTCTTTAGTACGCATATGTGGACGCCATTTTGGTGGGAGGCTAGTGGTGGTAATGGTGGTGGTGGTAATGGTGGTGGTGGTGGTAGTGGTGGTAGTGGTGGTGGTGATGGTGGGGGTTTTTCTGCGCATGTCTTAGAGGAAAGGGAAAAATGGTAGGAGAGATTCTTGCACCGGCGCAAAAATCTCCCCCTCCCCCATTTTTCCCCCCTCCACCAACACATGCGCAGAAAATCCCCACCATTACTACCACCACCACCACCACCACTACCATAACCACTACCAAATGCCCCCCCCCCCTTCCCCCACACAAGCGCCTCACTTTGAAGGCCCAGATTTTGAAAAACACTCAATGTATTTTAATCAAACTAAAATCGGATTATAGTCAAAATATTTCTGTACGCCCATGAATAATGTTATAATTTTTTAACAAGGGGGTAATTCGTTACCTTAATTTTATGTTCAAAAAACTGTGTTATTACTTATATTTTAAAAATGCTTACCTTTGTTCATTTTAATTAATTATATTTTTATATATGTATATGATAGATATATTCTTTTAATTAAAAAATGATGTTATTGCGTTAATTGAAAAAAAGAGTTAGAAAAATTGGTTTTATTCTATTTCAATTTCCTCATTTGATAAAATATTTTGCAAAAGTTGATTGGATATTGAGAGATAAAATCCAATAAATTGTTTCGTAGTATTATTAATAAAAATAATATTAATTAGAATTTTAAAAATTAAAATTATGTTACGAGACGCGTAAGTGAAGCGAAAAATGCAACAAAATCGCAATGCGATTTTGCGTAGAAGTTAGCCGCGAAGCGGCAAACAAGTTCATATTAAATGACAATAAATTGGTACCAACAAAAATGCTGCAAAATCGCGAAGCGATTTTGAGCAGAAAATAGCCGCGAAGCGGCAAACAAGTTTGCATTGAATAACAATAAATCGGTACTAACAAAAATGCTGCAAAATCGCAAAGCGATTTTGCTCAAAAATTAGCCGCTGAGCGCCAAACAAGTCACATTGGATAACAATGAATCGATGCTAAGAATAAAAAGCCATTTTACCTAGAAGTACCGGACTTTTATAAAAATCAAAATGTCAACTTACACTGACAGATTTTGAATTTTACTAGAAGCCGAAGGTCTTAAACGCGATAGCGTTTATCAAAAGCGGTAAACAAGTTCACATTGAATAACAACAATTTGGTACTAACAAAAATGCTGCAAAATCGCATAGCCATTTTGCCCAGAGGTTAGCCGCGAAGCGGCAAACAAATCAAATTGGATAATAATGAATCGATGCTAACAATAAAAATGCAGCAAAATCGCAAAGCGATTTTGCCTAGACGTACCGGACTTTAAGAAATATCAAAATGTCAAGAAATTCTAACAAATTTTGAATTTTATTAAAAGCAGAAGGTCTTAAACGCGATAGCGTTTATCAAAAAAATACGGACATATTTTGAATTTTTCTAGGAGCCGAAGGCCTTAAACGCGATAGCGTTTAGCAAAATCGCGAATGCGATTTTGCCTATATTATATGTTTTACCTACTTTTATATACACACTGACAAAACCTTCACACCACTACCTTGACTAACAACACCACCGAAACTAATTTTTATACTGCCCCTCAAGATTTTGGATAGCCACCAAATGCTCGTAATACTCTAACGTAGTACTCGACTTTAAGAAGAATCAAAATGTCAACAAATACTGACATATTTTGAGTTTTAGTAGAAGCCGAAGGTCTAAAACGCGACAGCGTTTAGCAAAAAAACTATAAATTTTGAATTTTCTAGGAGCCGAAGGCCTTAAACGCGAAAGCGTTTAGCAAAATCGCGAACGCGATTTTGCCTAGAAGTTAGCCGCGAAGCGGCAAACTTCTAGTTATATAACTAAAAATATGTATAAAACAGGGGTGAGCAACCTTTTTAATCAACGGGCCAATTTAAATTTTAAATATTTTTAGCGGGCCGCACATAAAGTAACATTTATTAACAATTTACAAAACTTTATTTATAATAAACATTAGAATAAAAAAATACAAAATTTAAAAAAATAAATTCAATTTTAGAAATGCTTGGCGGGCCGCATAAACATGTTTAACGGGCCGCTTGCGGCCCGCGGACCGCGTGTTGCTCATTCCTGTATTAAAATACTGTTATTCTCTAGTACGATGTTGATTCTTTCTAATTGTAATAAATAAATACAATATAAAACAGTAATTTATTTTATTTTTGAAATTGGGGTTAAATATACCCCGCGCGATCTTTAGTGTAACTTTTTTGACGCGAGTAATTAAGGGTTAAGGAGTATGTGCACTTTCAAGCGAAAACTTTTTCCGAATAGAAAATCGGGATTTGAAGGATTTGTTATTAATGTAGTCGAATCCAATTAACACGAGGATGTGCTCATTCGAGCGAAAAGTGGCATATTTCCGAGCGAGGGAGGCAAATGAAGCGGGACGCGGAGCGGCGCGTTTCATTTTCCCGAGATCGGAATGTGCCACTTTGAGCTCGAATGTGCACAGTCGGTTTTACACATCATTCACAATAATGACCAAGTTTGAATTACAGTAAGACCTCGTTTAACGCTTCCTCAATTAACGCTGATTCGATATAACTCGATCTGCTCGAAGTTTCAAAATATATCAACAATTTTTTTCCATACATTCAATTAACCAAATTTTCGATTAGCCGAATGAGCTGTAACAATAATTAGTCCGGATAACCGAGTTTCCACTGTAGTCTTTTTACGATAAAAATAGGATGACGTCATCGTACGAAATGGTACAGTGTCGCCAGATTTTAATTTTTTTCTCGAACACAACTCGACAAATGATTCGACATCCAGTCACAAAAATGTTAAATCTTTAAATATCGATTGATTTCAATGATTTAAAATCAGTAAAACGTCGCAAAGTGCTGCCATACTAAAAACAATAAAATTTCTGAGTTGAACGGGAGTGAACGCGATGAAAACCAAAAATTTGGGATTAAACTATTGACTGAAAGGTGACGTCGTCCTACATTTACCGCAAAAAGACTTTAAGTCGGCAACTGCAGGTAGTGGTTGCCATATTACGACCGCCTTAACAATCTTATACTACTATGTAACTACTTTAAGGTTTCAACAAGAGCCCTACATCAAATGCTATTCCGATTAGCATAATGATAAGCTTCGCGTGGTAAGTCTAGGAGTACATAGTGTGGAGAACACGGGTTGCAGCCGCCAAGTTCTACTAATGAATAAACATTAGTAACCCTTTACATTATGCAGGCAGCTAGTATTAAACATTCTGGCCAATTCAATTATAGAACAGAACACACATTTCATATTCCAGATCTAGTTCCGTATGCCGGTTTGATTTCACTTTACCTTCGGCATCATTGATTTTTAGTAACAATAATAGTAACACTTCCTGCTTTTGCAGTTTTAGCAGTTCTGGTTAGATATGCAATCGTAGTTAATGGTGCTAGATGAAATGCAAAGTAAAAAACTATTGTAGATGTTATTTTTGATATTCATTTTAATATAAGGAATTATGCAGATCAATGGGTTAGAAATCGGCAGAAGAAACTCAAGTTTTGAAATTTGGGAACAAATAGGTGTCGCAACCCCATATCTTTTAGAACCCCCGACAGATGAAGGAATTGTATCGGTTTAAAGTTTTTCGGTATCATGAACGACCAAAAATACAAAAGTACCCAATATAATCATTACTGTACAAGTTCAACAGTGGGGAATTCAAGAAAATTATTAGAATTAATTCTTTATGCATTTTGATTAAATAAATCAGGTATACAACTTCATTACTTAATAGAAGTAGTAATAAAAAACACCAATAAACAATGAAAATAGTTAGGTGTAATTATTTTTCACCAAAACCAACAACTTTGAAATAGTGGAAACTTTGTTTCCTATTTTTTGTAGTTTCAAGGAACGATTTAGATAAGTGTTTAAATCCTGTTAAACCTTTATGCCAGCTTTGTACTCCATACATAAATATTTGTTGTACCACTTTTAAATCAGCTTTAACAATTTTTCTATAGCAAAGCTTTATATTCAAACACGTTATCAATTTATTCTTTGAGTCGAATTTAACAGCTTGCTTTTCAATTGCATAAAATTAATATGAGTGATTCTTACTTTTTTAAAGAATTTTCTCAATAAAAGGGTAGGTATATATAACATGAACGTATAAATTTATTACCTAATTATTATAATTGGTTTTCTAAAAAAAAATAACATCTACCTTATGGTCACCTGGATGATGATGCACAATATTATAAAACACACCCTTAGTAATAATTATTTCTTTTAGGCAAATTAAAACATAATATAAGAAGTACTTTTACTACACAAAGACTGGTTTAATACTGAATCGTTTTTGAAATTTCCTTATCGAAAGCAACCAAAAAATTTCTTTCTAGAAATAACAGCTATGCGTGGGTAACTTACTTGAGCGTCATATCTAAAACGTGATAAAGTAGAAATTAATTATTTGTGGGCCCAATACAGCATAAGTTTTACTAATAAGTAAATGGTTATTTCTATTTTATAATTTGAATTGATCCATGAGTATTAATTGAAATTTAACACGAGTAAATTGTTAAATAACGTTCGTTTTAAAAATTATTATGTTACTTATTTGTGCGGCACTAAATAAATAAATCCCATTTTAAAACATGATATATTTATTTAAAATATAAGAGCTACCAAGTGCTTTTAGAGTTGTTTTGAAATAATAAAAAAAATTACTTATTTACCTATATTACGCCAAAAGTATTTTATTCTACTTTAAGTAAACGATTTTTTTATCTCGCGACTAAATGTGTAATTGTTCTCAAACTCAATACGTATGTTCTAAACTGCTTTTATCATTCAGTTTCATAAGTTTAACTTTGTCCTTCAAACAAGTATTAATTTCATACCTAGCTCACTAAAATTGGATAGCCTCTGTACCTTCTATGAACAAGCAAATTAACAAAATACCAACCTGTTCATATGCTTATTCTAATTTAATTAATAGTTTAAACCTTAAGGGCTTCACTGTTATGTTGTCTGGTTGTAGATTACTAGAAAAGGTGGATATATCTCTGTTGTAACCTAACATAATTAAATTAATAATAATAATTTATAACCTTTGGGTACATCACATTAATGTTTTTTTTTATTAATTCCTATGCATCACACTAACGTCATTTAAATTGTTTTTATGCGCAAATAATTAATGTGAAGTTTAATAGAAAACCATAGAATTTATATTGTCTATTTTTTATTGGACACTTTGTAATTTATTTGTTCTTCTTTGATGTGTTGTTATTGTATTATTTTTGTTAGAGCTTTAAACGATACCGCTTAAAATGTAAGCGTCATTTTTGTATCACTTTAATTTTTACTTTTTTAAGAAACCATAATATATAACCTTATTCCACGAAATTTAATTCTTTGAATTAAGAAAAGAGAAGATCAAGACTTTTGAAGTGAAACTTCTTATGCGAAGGTA
Source organism: Sinopyrophorus schimmeli (assembly GCA_036325965.1). Taxonomy (NCBI): domain Eukaryota; kingdom Metazoa; phylum Arthropoda; class Insecta; order Coleoptera; family Elateridae; genus Sinopyrophorus; species Sinopyrophorus schimmeli. Next base: position 53,296 of record JARFIZ010000145.1, read on the forward strand.
AATCTGAAATTTTGTTACAAAAAAGGTGTACAAATATTTAATAGTTAGCCATTTAAAAAAGTGAATTAACTATTGTGAATCGTGCTTTAAACCGAGTGTGCACATTCGAGCTCAAAGTAACACATTCCGACCTCGGGAAAATGAAGCGCGCCGCTCCGCGTCGCGTTTCGTTTGCCTCCCTCGCTCGGAAATGTGCCACTTTTTGCTCGAATGCGCACATCCTCCTATTTATTGAGTTTGTTTACGTTAATTATTACATCTTTTACTTTGTATTTGATTTACAAGGTTTAATTTTCTATAAGTTATACTGTTATAACCTCAGCTGTCACTCTTAAAGTGTCAGAAATTAGGTTCTTTATCTTACCCAACAATTTGACCAAGTTTTTTTCCTGTTGAAACAGGACGCTTCGTAGTCGTGCTTAAAACCGAGTGTACACATTCGAGCTCAAAGTGGCACATTCCGATCTCGGGAAACTGAAGCGCGCCGCTCCGCGTCGCGCTTCATTTGCCTCCCTCGCTCGGAAATGTGCCACTTTTCGCTCGAATGCGCACATCTTTGTTTTATTCGATTTACCTACATTAATCTACTCTCTTTCATCGAATTAATTAAATTTAGTTGAATAAATATAGAAAAGAAAATATAAAAAGTAGACATAAATTATATTTTATAAATTTTGAAAAATTATTAAAGCAAATGATTATTTATTATTACGATTTGTTAGACGGTCTAGGAGTGGGCGTAAATTGTAGGGTAGGCCAAAGAAGGGATCGGAGTTTCTGGGGATGGTTGTGGTCAAGGGTCGGTCAAAGGAGGGCTGAGGAAATAGAGAAAAAGGGTGTTAAAATAGATTACATACTTTAAAGGCTGTTCAGCACGCAGGGATGCTGAACTGGGTTTCTCTCAAGTGGTCAAAGAAGCGTTCATTAACGGCTGTTCAGCACGCAGGGGTGCTGAACTGGGAAGTGTTCATTAACGGCTGTTCAGCACGCAGGGGTGCTGAACTGGGAAGTGTTCATTAACGGATGTTCAGCACGCAGGGGTGCTGAACTGGTTAGCGTTCATTAAAGGCTGTTCAGCACGCAGGGGTGCTGAACTGGGTTTCGCTCAAGTTGTTCAAAAGGCATTCATTAAAGGCTGTTCAGCACGCAGGGGTGCTGAACTGGTTTTCGTTCAAGATGGTCAAAGAAGCATTCCCCAGAGGCTGTTCAGCACGCAGGGGTGCTGAACGCGTATCCTCTGGGGCTTCAAAGCTACATACAGAATTCTTTTACATGTTTAGTACGCAAGGGTGGTCAAAGATGTACGCTCGTGGGCTCTAATTCTGGTGTTTCAGGGGCAAGTTCGTTGTGTTGTCTTCTAGAACTGCAAGTAAGGTTGTTACATTAACCTAGAACACAAATAAACGGGGCACTTCACGCTTTTTACTTTATTTTCCAAAAAACGGTAACTAACTCCCAAATCAATGACAACAACACTCTTTACTTTTTTTTGTTCCCCAGAGCAACGAGAAATTTACGCTCTCGATTTTTAACACGATTTATTATGATTATCGAAAAATTTTTAATCCTATAAATATTGTTTATTTAATTTTATTAAATAGTTTTAGATGAATGGATTAACTATTGTATGTTTTGCATTGTACAAACTTATAGAAAAACAATATGAAAAATAGAGATTAATTATATTTGATAAATTTTGAAAAATTATTAAAGAAAATCATATAAAAAAAATTAAAAAATTAAATAAAATAATTTTAATAGTTAAAAATAAAGTAATTAATTCAAAATGAGAATTAAAATTCTCAAAATTCCAGTGTTTCGAAACTGTTGGCTCTACTGACACCCTAATATATACCTAGATATTTCATTTTGGGGTTACTTATTATTACATATAACTTATTATTTCATATTAATCTATATTTGTTCTAAAAACAATTATTCAAGTCTCAATATGAATATATTTGAGTTATATTGATTTATTTATATGTCTACTTTTATAAATGCAATTTTTAACATAAATGCCTTGTTAATTAAATAATTAAAACATATATTTTAAAATATTTATCCTTATTTTATTAATAAAAACTAATACCCATTGTAAATCTATTATTAGTTAAACTTAATATTATTTACTTGTATCATAAGTTTTAATTACATCACCTTAAACCATACAATTTAATATATTTAAAAAAAAAATGATTGAACCAAAAATAGGGCATCGCCTTAAAAGTAACCAACTTTTGAAGCACAACTTAGTATAAGTCCGGGTCCTATTTTCAAAAAATATTTTCAATATCTTCATAATAGGTTTAATGAATGAATTTTATCGACTGTAAAAATTATTTTTAAATCACCATTTTTACTCGATTAGGCAACGAAATACTAGCTTACATTAGTTAAAAATTCAGATTTATAATTTATTAAGCTACTGACGGTTTTTAAATTATTCCGACTCGCCAATAAGCTTATTCTGTCTCGTTATAAAAAAAATAATGTAGATGTACATTTTGCTTATGGGACTCTCTTAGAACAAAATTATGAAGTGTAAATTGGATGACTCAAATAAAATAACCAAGTGTATATCATTGCTCAAATTGTTAAGACATAATCCGATTACGTTTTACCTATTGTAATAAATGCACGTTATTATTAGCATGTATTTGATTAAGAAAATGAGTATTTTATTCCTTCGTAGTTTTCGTAAATTTCCATAATTATATTCGCACTTAAGTTATTTCTGCAATCTCCCAGTGTATAATGTCTTTTAGTTCGTTAATTAACAGTATTCATTTTATATAAAGGTTTTTAATTACATAGCACATAGCCTATAGACTTAGGAGCAGTCGCATTAATTAATTATAATTAAGTTTTAGTTAAGAGTTCGGGTGTCGGGTTGAGAGGAGGAGGTCGGTACGTGATGTGCATTTTCATCTTTACTGGCATTATGCATATCGAGCGAAGAGAACGAGATAGTTTAACGTTTAAACTATATATGATGTTAAAGTGCCGACAAGTTAAGCACCTATGTATCTAACGTAAATTTCAAATCGTTTCTCTAATTATGCGGAGAAAAACATTATGTTATATTTTGTAGTCTGAATACTTTGTAGGTATGTTGTGGGAATACCTTCATCTCCGAAAAAGAAGTCGAGCTTTATCGTACACTGTGCGTGCGGAAAAAGTATTAAACAGTTATTAATCGTGATTGTTATGATTAATTTGTGGTCATTTAATGATCTATGATATAACATGGTGTCGGGAAAAAAATGTGCGTTAAAGGTGTACGTATACAATTATATAAGACGTATTTAGTTGTATGGCTTTAAGTCTTATTACTTAATTGCCCTATATATTTTTTCTTTAGAAATTCTACCGCTTTGATTAATAAAATTGCTCTTTTATTCGTACACCGTAAAAACTTAATTCGGATTTTTATTCCCTCTTAAAACGATTTCAATGGTTTTACATTTAGATTAAAAGGTGTTTTAAGGATACTTTTAAAATTAAACAAAATTGATGGTTCACGATTAAAGAAAAAAACTAAATAATTTAGATTATTATTTATGAAAATTGTCGACTTGGATATTCTCGACAAAAATGGTTATTTCTAACACGACGAAATGTGTTAAGTATTTTCTTTCGAGATGAGCAACTTGCCACTTTCATCCAGTGTTGCCAACCCAGTGGTTTTACCACTAAAACTAGTAGCTTTACTCTTCCTCTAGTGGGCAAATTTTTTTTTTTAGTTGCTGGTGGTTATTTTAGTGGTAAATATTGTCCAAAGGTAAAAACAGTAAATCAAATAATGGTAACATAGGTATATCGTGATGTTTATCATCAGCAATATTCCACTGTATTCATCTTTTTACTATACTAGTTAGATATATTATTTTTTATTAAGAAAAAAATTTAATATTTTTGTAAATTTTGTAAATCTTTTATCAGTTTGTTTTTTTTTTAAATATATTTGATTCAGAAATTTTTGACGCTAGACTATTATCTTAATGTTACCTACCGCCGACCCTGCTTTTTTTTACAATAATTTTTTGTAATAAAAAAAAATATGTCGACAAGGCTGTCTTTAAATGAAATAAAAACGAGGAAGCAATATTGCGATATTCTTACCAAACAAAAAGACGGATCACTTCTATCTACGTCACTCTCATTTTTGGGGCGTCTTTTTTCACAAACATAAATTCATAGATCTGTATCGAATACACTACGAGTTGAAAGTATTACAATAAGCGCATTTCATTTAATCGCATTTAATGATTTAAAATTGGTTAATATCAGTTAAAATGTGACCGTATAAGTGTGACCGCAACTGCCATTAAGGGATTTAAGTGGTCCTACGGGCTTTGATTATTTTGGAATTAAATTCATAGTATTGAGTAATCAATTTGGATAAAGGAGGAACCGTGATTATATCTGCCAAATAACGGGCGAGTAACGAAAAATATAATCAGTTACTCCTTTATTTGCTTATTCTCGTCAAGTAATGTATTCGTTTATTTTTAATTTTCTATCTATCGGCAATGTTTTCATCTTTCGTAATTAATATTGATGTTTCTCCGAGACAAATCTGTATTTCGAAAATTTATTCGAGTGTGTCAATAGCATGTTGTTCTTTCATTATAAGAAAAAATAATTATGACCAGTAGGTCGACGTTAAAATATTAAAGGTTACATTTTGATTTTGCATTTTATTTGTTTTATATTGGTCGATGAATATCTCATAAATATGTGTTAATCAAAAGACTATACTTTCTGTAACAAATAGAAATAAAAATATTAGTTTAAATAATTTATTTTAGATTAAATATTGAATTAATAAATGAAAAAAAAGTTGAAAAAGAGACACAAAAACTAAATGTGATTTTTAAGTTTGATAGTTATTGCGAGGGGTTGAAACTTTTTCAAACCCCATCGCAAACACTTACCATATGTCCCTGATTATAAATAAATACAAATTGAGTTGACTGTAGAGTCGTTGTACTACTTGTTAAATAATGTATGTGGTGCAACCCTACGTTTGAAAATTTGTCAAGAGGTTTGTATGAAATATTTCATGAGTAAAAAAGAAAATCCTCACTTGAATTCGTATAATTTCCGATTATTAAAATAAATTTCACTTGAGCATAGTTAAAAATCGAATCAGTCTGTTGAATTTTTAGATTTTATCTTCGGCTCGTTTTAATTATGAATTAAATTATTAAATTCGAGGTTTGCGTTGCTTGCAGTTGGTTGCGTTCAAAATAAAAAAAAATTAATGGGAAACGGGCAAGTATTTTCGAAATTATTTCAAAACAACGATATTTTAATTATATGTGCACATAAATCAAAGGCCATTAAGGACATAATTATACTTAAAAAAATTACGAAGCAATATTAGCAGAGAACTAATTAATTATTTTTCTTAGAACTTGATTTTTTACAATTTTACATAAAACGTAAAAATTTGATTCCAAAATTATACAATTAGGATCTGACAATTTAAGTAATGTTAGAGAGCATCAATAATTTTTGTTTGTATAAAATTATTTTTGTACTAACGTGAAAAAATTTTTTTTGTTAAACAGCCCGTTTGGTAATGGAGCTTAAAACCGAGTGTGCACATTTGAGCTCAAAGTGCCACAATCCGATCTCGGGAATGTGCTACTTTTCGCTCAAATGCGCACATATTCGTTTTTATTAGATTTGTCTACTTTATCCTTCTCTCTTTCAAATCCAAATATTTAATTTAATTTAATAAACATTGATTTTATGTTCTGAAAAGGTATTTGCCATAGCAATGAGTAGAAGGGAGCGAAAAGATACGGTAATAGCAAAAGTGCGAGTGGAATGGAATGATTAATATTACTTAATTAAATTTTCGTCTAATTTATTGGTCTAAATTATTGTGAATCATGCTTAAAACCGAGTGTGCACATTCGAGCTCAAAGTGGCACATTTCGAACTCGGGAAAATGAAGCGCGCCGCTCCGCGTCGCGCTTTATTTGCCTCCCTCGCTCGGAAATGTGCCACTTTTCGCTCGAATGCGTACATCTTCGTATTTATTATATTAGTATAATTTACCGTGCGCTCCTTCAAATCAAAAAATTTAATTTAATTTAGTAAATATCGATTTTATATTAAAAAAATGTATTTACCATAGCAATAAGTGGAAGCGAGCGAGAAGATATGATAATCTTGGCAATGCAAGTGAGAGGGAACGATTAAAATTATTAAATTAATTTTTTGTGTAATTTATTCTAAATGTTCTAAATTATTGCGAATCATTGAGAAATTGCCATGAAATAAATTTGTATTTCAATAAGGAGGCAAGAATAAAATTCTTGTTAAGATTTCTGAATTTTCGGTATCGTAATTGACGCGTGTCATTGGAATTTAGTACTCAAGAAAGGCACAATAGTTTATAAGTTGAAGAAAAAGTTAAATATTTGTATTTTTATTAATAAAAATCTATTCTAATGCATAAATAAATACAGTAGTCGCCGCATAAGTGGTTCACTGCTTAAATGAGTCAACCGCTTATATGGGTCAAATTTTGTCGAACCAAATCAAACAATATAAACAACATGTAAAAACTGCCGCATAAATGAATCAAGTTTTCGGATAAGTGATTCACAAAATCAGTTATTTTTACCTGTATAATAGAATACAAATATAATAATCTTCTCGGGCCAATGAACAAAAGTTAACACTATAATGTGGATGTTAATCTGTCTATTGTATTTGTCCTTTTCCTTACCTACATATTGTTATGTGTCAGGTAAAATTTTAAAGATATCTTTAATTTATTAATGAAGTTTCACCGCTTTTTACAAAGTGGTAAAAATGTTAAAGAAAGTTTTTGGAAGAAAATGGAGAACAAAGTAGAATTTAAAACCTATTATAAAATTAAAAATATTGTATATAATAAAAGTTGTAACATGCAACAAATGAAGTTCACAGATTATTTCAAATGTATATGTATAATTATTGTATAGGTATATAAATAGATTCTTTTAAACTTGAAAATTATTATTTTTTAATTATACAGGGTGTTTACGAATAGTTGTCAGAGCCGGAAATGGGTGGTGGAGGGGATTTTTTGGAAGACTTTCTACTTGGTAATATTTCTAAGTTCATTGATTTGACAAAGTTATAGCAAAATCAAAATTGAGACCATATTTTGAGAACCGCAGGTTTTTTGACCTATGACAACGTTAAATTGGCTAATTAAGAAACATATCCGACGGCTTCAAACGATAAAACAATTCATGTTATTATACACACATAAAATGAATTGCTCATAAATTAATTTTATTTTTAAAACAAACATGCTTGAGTTAAAATATCGAGTTTCAGTCTTTATCAGCTTTAACACTTCTTTCCCTTTTAAAAAGAGACTTCCGATGCTTTTGTGAATCATTGTAAAATACGACTTATGAAAGTAAGTGTTGTAAAAATCAAACAATTTGGGGGTGGTTTTCGTGACAAGACAACTTTATAAATTGTATTAAATTTTATTATCATAATCATCTTATAATAAAAACATTTTGTCTATTCATTAAAAAAAAAAAAATTCTTAATGAGCACTTGAATAAAAACCAATGCATAAAAAAAGATGTTATTTACATAAAAGAATTTATACTGTACGAATAAATAATGCAATTAAACGTACTTCTTATTTTTCTCGTAAGTATCAAGTAACCGTTATTTTTACGTGTTAAACGTGTTAAATTTAAAATATTAAATCGGTGTAAAAACAATTAATTTCAAGTTCAAGAATAATAGGGGACAAAAATTGCCTAACACAAATACCGTAACAAAAAAAACAACGATAAATACATAAATAGCTGATGATCTAAGAAACGTGCAATAATTAATCGCTGATATCGCTGTTTTAAGATTATCTCGCGGCGGCATTTATTACAAGCAGCTCGCTTCACCTTTGAAGGTCAATTAATTGTCTACCGGAGAATAAGCTCTGATTGTTATTTGACGTCACCACCTCGTACGAGTGGACATCTGACAAAATTTATGCGGTATTGGAAAAAATAGTTAAAATGTTCGAAATCACATCAAACCTATTTTTAACGATTATTAAATAAATGATTTATTGTGTATAAAATTTTGTATGTTGTGTTAATCAAAACTTGAATGAAAACCAAAGCGTTAAAAAATATAATTTTGAATACTAAAATAAAGTATGCTTTGCTGACAAATAGTAGTATAAAAATGTTCTTGTGATTTCTATGAAGAACCAAATGACTGTCTTATAATAAAAAATGTAACGTGTTAAAATTCTAAATTAAATATTCATTTCTGACCTATGTTAATATAAAATAAGTAAAAGAACAACTCAGCAAATGTAAGTTCAAGTTCAAGAACAAGAGAGCATAAATAAAGCATAAGTATTCTATTACAAGAATTGTTTCGTTTATGTTATCATAAAGGAAACAATAATATGAACCCCAATGACTTGTTAATAAATAGCTGATAAGTGGTTTCTAGACTTAATAAATGAAAGTACGCTTTTAACAATAATGCTGATTTTGAATTTTTAATAACAGGAATACTTTGGGAGGTACATTTTAATAGAACGCTTTCCACTCTCTAATAAAATGTATTTCTTCGCAAACTTTATTTAAGGACATATTTAATATGTGATACTTTAATGATCCCGCTCACAAAAGAGTACCACTAGGGTAGTATGCGCCGTTTAGACCTCGGTATAAAACGGCCTTTATTTGAATTCCATACGTACTGTTAAAAGTAATATTATTTTTTGTGTATTAATAACGTTGTACGATAAAACTTGTACACGTAAAAATTTGAATGTTACTTATGTCGGCAACGTGTTTAATGATCTGATTTGTGAACTTCATTAGTATTACATTTTGATAAATGAAAGTGGTAAAAAATACGGTACAGACAAAACGTATTCAACGTACTTGTTGTAATAAAGACTATTAACGTGTCCAAATATTTTTGACCTAGCTCAATATTAAATCGTATAAGGAACAAAACTAAGGTCAAGTTCAATAATCCTATTCTTAAAAAATAAATAAAACAACAGTCCATTAGTTTGGCCGATATAAAATCGAAATATTAAACAATGACTTCATACATGTAAGATGATACTAAAGATATCCTGTGTTTTTATTTTATTTAATAGGCGCGACAAACTTTGATTATGTGTTCGCTTTTTTTATATTTGCATGACAAGGACAACATTAGAAAAGGGGGACTACGAGAATATTTTATAATCGTTGTATTAATAAAGCGATATTTGCTACACACGTTTTTTAAGTCAGCAAATCTTACGCTCTTTTCTGAATAACATTTATAGGTATTTGAATCCGTAAACTCAATTAAAATTTGTGCATACGAATTTTAACCCATTCTCCTTCAGGGCCGTGTCTTTAGCCGGGCGTAGGCTATTTCCCCCCTTGTCTTTTTTGTCGTGTGTCGTAGTGTATTTCAAAGACACAAAAGTTGTTATTGGGGAAATTTTCCTGGGGAAGTTTTACCCTTGTTGGTTACCTCCTGTCTTGTAAGGGAGACAGGTGTAAAGTTATAGCGTGGGTTTAAACTCAGGTCGCTAGCGCATTAGTTCACATACCAAACCTTTGGGACACGGCGCTTTCAATAGCCCTTTTTTTGTAGATGAATTATTACTTATTTAAATGTAAGTGGTAAAAAATACGGTAGGTTAGTTCGTCTTTCATTTGTAATCAAAATTATAGGTCGAAATGAAGTTCAAGGATAAATTTCCGAGCAGAAGTTTATCTTTATAATAAAAGCTTATCGAACAATAAATAAAACCTGCAAGATTAAAGAACGTGGGCGATCTTTATAATTTTAAAAGTTTTAATTACCCTTGTTTTATAAATAGGAAAAAGCTAGTGGTTCCAAAACAGTTTTTGGGAAAAAAATTGAATTTTTTCAATTTCTCCATACTAGATCGATTTGATGTGTTTCTTTCGTAAATGTCTTTCATTAATTGTCCCCAACCACCCCTTTTCGGCTCTGATATATCTTCCGAAACACCCTGTATATAGGTCTATACTTATATACCTATATATAATGTACATAAAATGTACGTATTCAAAATTAATATCTACTAAAGAACAGTTTTTCCATATAAGTCGGTCGCCGCTTATATGAGTCAAAATCGAATGGACCGACGTGAACCACTTAAGCGGTGACTACTGTATGTGTTTTACTTAAACCTATTTATTATTGGTTATTAAAATATATTTCTTATCATTGAACGGTCATAAAGTACAATTTTGTGGATTTTATTTTCGGGGTATGGCAAACCCCACTTAGTATGGCATGTGACATTTAGTCACCTAGTAGGCGGAGGGTTAAAAATGATGAACAATGTCGTGCCAAGTCACATTCATTCGGTTTCATGAAAATAATAATTATGTTGTTCTTTGTTAATATTGTTTCCAAATATAATTATATATTAGGGTTTAGTGTATAAACACAGAAAGATATGAAATAATATTATTTTTGAGTGATTTCTAAAAGACTTCGGTGTTGACCATTCATTTGTTTTATGTTTTTTATCCTAGCTATTGATTTAGTTTTCTTGTGAGGGAAAGAATGAATAAATTTAATAAATTTTAGATTTTAAGTACTAATCACCAGTTGTTCTATAAAATTACTGAATAACGTATCGTCTTCGACGAAATGCATATCGATCAATATAAACAATAAGAATCGCAGCATCTGTAATTGAATATCTATTATTAGGTTCATAATAGATGTAGTTTGAGTATAATACGCGCACACATATAGAAAATTAAACTACTTTGAAGTGCGTCTTTGTATTTAGATTACGTCTGGTACTACGAGTGAGTTGTGGTGGAAAACAGAGCTGTCCTCGGTACCCTACATTGAATGATTGAGCCCGCACTCGTCTAAATGTGTTCAACCCTTCAGACCCGTAAGGGTAGTAGTGGGCGGTTGGAACCGTGAGTAGGGTGAGGCGCATTAATATTGCGAAATGAAGCTCATTTGCATTTAAATAAGGTACTGCGGAAGAGAGCAGCGGGGAGGGAGGGTACTAATTACACTAACTACACAAAGAGCTCTCGCCTGGCCGCTGTCCGGTTTCCCCTTGCCCTTGCGCTCTTATTATGCTTCGTTCCCTATTCCCCGCTTGCTTGATTATCATTATACCAGAATAGATTATACTCGACATGTTGTGTATTTAAATATATCCAGTTACTGATGGATATAACAAAAATAATAAATACTAGTAGTCTTAGCAACACTTAGTACATAGTAACATAACAAGTAAGGTTTGTGAATGTAATGTTAAAAAACTATATCTTGTAATATTAAATAAATAATAAAGAACAAGATAAAACATGGCGCAGTCGAAAGTCAGTTAAAGACTAACAATAAGAACTTACGTAAAGCAAAAGAAAACAAAGGTTTCGAAGAACGTAAAAAAAAAAAAATACAATAATTTTTTTTATTGTTGGTGTATTAAATTAAAAATGGAGTTTAATAAGCCAAGTATACTTCAGATAACCGGCAATTTAGAAACAAACTTTGAGCAATTCAAACAAGAAGTGAAAATATATTTTACAGCTACGGAAACAAATAAAAAATCAAAAGAAGTGCAAGTAGCTAGAATAAAAAATTTATTGGGAAGTGAAGGTCTGAAATTATACCGAACAATAACTACTGTTAAAGAAGAAGAAGAAACCGTTGATAGTATTATAGAAGTTCTAGGAAAACATTGTATTCCTACAAAAAATACAATAATGGAAATCTACAAGTTTTTTGCAAGAAAACAAGAACCGCAAGAACCATTCGAAAGATTTTATGCAGATCTAAGAACATTAGTAACACCATGCGAGTTTGGAGATCAAGAAGAAAAATTATTAAAAGTGCAAATTGTGTTGGGTATAAACTCAAAAGTGTTCAAGAAAGACTACTTAGAGAAGATATAACTCTAGAAAAGTAATTTCCTTTTGTAAATCAGTAGAATTAGCAGAGAAGAACATGCAAGTAATAGAACAAGAGAAACGTCAAGTAAATGAAATGAAAAAGCAGACTCTTCAAAAACAAACAAGTAACGTAGGTAATAATTTTAAGAAATTTAGTAGTAACTATAAAAATAGAAAAATATGTCAAAGATGTGGTAAAAGTCATCCCAATAAGGAGTGTTGGGCTAAAGGAAAAACATGTAATAAATGTCAAAAAGCTAATCATTTTGCAAATATGTGTAAAACCCAAGAAAATAAGCAGCTAAATAAAAAAGCTCATGAAGTAATAGAAGAAAATATAAAAGATGATTTGAATGTAAACACAATTAATTATATAAATGGTATTAATTGTATAAATAAATTAGAATGGTACAAATATGTTAAAATTAAAAATAAATTTATTAAATTTAAATTAGACAGTGGAGCGCAAGTAAATATAATACCAAACTATTATGTACAGAAATATAAATGGAATAATTTAGTCAAAAAAGTAGACATGAAATTAGAAAGCTATGGAGGTTTTAAAATAGCACCAAAAGGTTTGCTAAAACAAGTGTACAAGTAAGAAATGTAGAAACAATTGCAGAATTCCTAATAGTTGATTTAGTAAATTGTACACCGATATTAGGTCTCAAAACATGTATAGAATTAGGATTGTTAAAACGCATTGATACTGTCGCAGAAGAAATTAATGAAAGAACAAAATTCATTAATGAGAATAAAGATGTATTTACAGGATTAGGGGCATTTCCGGATAAGTGCACGATTAAAATAAAAGAAACGGCTAGTCCAAAAGCCATTCCTCCTAGAAGAATACCACTTAAAATTAAAGATACGGTAATAAATACATTAAAAATGTTAGAGGAGAAAGAAATAATAGTTCCTGTAGAAGAACCTGCAGATTGGGTTCATAATATGGTAATTGTAGAAAAAACCCGACAAATCACTTAGAATTTGTATAGACCCGGTTGAGTTAAATAAACATATACTAAGAGAATTTTATCCAATTCCAACTTTAGAAGAAATTAGTACTAAATTAGCACATAAAAAATATTTTTCTGTGTTAGACCTCAAAGATGGTTTTCATCAAATAAGATTAGATAGTGAGTCAAGTAAACTTTGCACATTTAGTACACCATTAGGATTGTATAAGTTCTTGAGAGCACCGTTTGGAATAACATCTATTCCAGAAATATTTCAAAATTAACACAAAAATATTTTGGGAATATTCAAGGAGTTAGTGTTTATTTTGATGATATTTTATGTTATGCAAGTACTGAAGATGAATTAAAATGATTCTTGATAAAGTAATACAAACAGCTAGAAAATACAATATTAAATTTAATCCTAATAAGTTACAGTATTTCGTAAAAGAAATTAAATATTTTGGATTAGTTTTTAATGAACAAGGTATGAAACCAAATCAAGAAAGAATTGAAGTCATTAAAAATTTAAAACAACCGACAAATAAAAAAGAGTTACAGCAAATATTAGGTATGATAAATTTTTTAAGAAATTTTTTACCAAATCTATCTGAAATAATATCACCATTAAGACAATTGTTAAAGAATAATATAGAATGGATTTGGACAAATACTCATGAACAAGCATTAAATAAGATTAAGGACATGGTCTGTGAAATTTCTATTTTAGCTTCATTTGACCCTAAGAAACAAATTGAGATACAATGTGATGCGTCTAAAGATGCAATTGGATGTTGTTTACTACAAGAAGGTAAAACAATAAGTTTTGCTTCAAGATCCTTGTCAGAAACTGAATGTAATTACGCTCAAATTGAGAAAGAATTGCTTTCTGTTAGTTTTGCTTGTAAAAAATTTCATAATTTAATTTATGGTCATAAAATTAAAATATTTAATGATCATCAACCATTGATATCAATAGTAAAAAAAGATTTAGATAAAATTAAAAACAATAGGTTACGTAGACTAAGATTGTCATTATTAATGTATGATTTTGAACTTAATTATTTACCTGGAAGTAAAATGTATATAGCAGATTTACTCAGTAGAAATATAATACATAAAAAAGAGAACGAGGATGAGATAATGCAAGATGTTGTGCATGCACTCACCATTGGAAGATGTGGAATGAGCGAAGAAAAATTATACAATTTCAAGAAGCTACTGAGAATGATCAAATATTAAATCAAGTATTAAAATGGTATAACAAAGGTTGGCCAAATAAATGTAATGAAGAGGAGAAATTAAACATTATTGGAAACTACGAAATGATATTTTGTAGAAAATGGATTAGTTTACTATCAAGATAGACTTATAGTACCATCTTCGTTGAAGAAGTACATGTTAAATATATTACACGAAACTCATTTAGGAATAGTAAAAACTAAAGCAGTGGCACGAAATAACTTATATTGGATGGCTATGATGTCAGAAATTGAAAATTATATAGGAAATTGTAATATATGTTTGAAATACAGTAGATCAAAAACAAAGGAACCATTGCAAAGTCATGAGATACCAAAATACCATTTTTAAGGTAGGCGTTGATATTGCCGAACATGCTGGTTCTAGTTATTTAATACTGTATGATTACTACTCGAGGTGGTTAGAGATTGAGAAATTAGGAGCAAAAATACTAATGCAGTTATTGATAAATTTAAACAAATATTTAGTAGAAATGGAATACCTGCTATAGTGATATCTGATAATATGCCATTTGGTAGTTACGAGATGAACAAGTTTGCAAATCAATGGAACTTTCAGATACAGACTTCTAGCCCCCCATTACCCTAAAAGTAATGGTTTAGCTGAAAAAGGAGTAGATATAGCAAAAACAATGTTAAGAAAAGCTAGTGAAAGTAATCAAGATTTAGAGTTATATTTGTTAAATTATAGAAATTCACCAGTATCAGGTCTTGGTTGCTCTCCAGCTCAGATATTAAATAGTAGAATGTTGAGAACAAAAATTCCTGTAATTAATCAAGCTTTAGAACCTAAGTTAATAGATAATAATGTTAAACAAACAATGTTAAAAAACCAAGAAAAACAAAAGTTATGATATGATAGAAATGCTGCTAAAAGACAACAGACATTTACCAGTGGTCAAAAAGTGTTATTACAAAATATCAAAACTTTACAATGGGAACCCGCCATAATTATAAAACCATTAGAAAAACCTAGATCATATTTGGTAAAGACGATATGCAACAAATATTATAGAAGAAATTCGATACATATCAAAGAAAGATACAACGATTCTGTTCGCTTTGATATGAAGAGAATTAGAACCTAAATCAGAGACTACATCGAGTCTTCGTAGATCTCAAAGAATAAGACACCCTGTAGTTAAACTACAGTTGAGTTAAAAGGGGCGTGTTGTGTATTTAAATATATCCAGTTACTGATGGATATAACAAAAATAATAAATACTAGTAGTCTTAGCAACACTTAGTACATAGTAACATAACAAGTAAGGTTTGTGAATGTAATGTTAAAAAACTATATCTTGTAATATTAAATAAATAATAAAGAACAAGATAAAACACGACATATATGTGTATTCTCTTTTCTCATTGTTCGCTAAAATTTATACTTCTCAGGACAGGTACAAAATTATTTTTCAAAGATACCAACTCTTTTTTTTTTAATAAATCGCATTTTTAACATGCTCGTCCGAAAAGGTCAACGCAACTACCAATACTGATGTTAAGCTATTTTTAAAATTGATTATCTTTATTTGAATTCCGAGTATACAGTGACCGCCAGATAAGTCGAGCCATATAGGGTTTTTTTTTGTTAGTAGGAGTATATACGTGGTAGCGTCTTAAACTAATATTACATTGTGAAAGTCAGAACAATGCCCGAAGGTATGAGGGGTAGGTACTAGAAATAAAGTTTGGGCATTTTTGATTTTATTTTTAAAGACACACGAAAAATTATTAGAAAAAGTCATGGTAGACATGGTGGTCAAATTATCAATAGATACTAATAAAAATTAGAGTTCAGTGTGATGCCCTTCTGGCTCGGTACTCAATATGGTTCTATCGTGAAGAGCTCTTGGAACATTTTGCAGTAACATAGCTGTTATTACAGCAGCACGTGCTCTTATGGTATATTCTAGATCAGCGGTCGGCAACCTTTTAGCAGATAATAAAGTGGGGCCGCACTTGTTCATAATTTTATTACTAAATACCAATATCAATGATATTAATAATGTAAAAACACTAATATTTATTTTTACATTTTATTCATCATCATTTTATTTAAATTTTATTAATAAGTAAGTCGCAAGCTGGTTGCCGACTCCTGTTTTAGACGACCAATGTCCCTGAATGGACGATGCTTCTAAACGTTACTTTTCACAAAAGCCCACAAGAAGAAATCGCACGTGATATGTTGGTCGACCTCGGGAGCCAACTTTATTTCTAGTACCTACCCCCCATACCTTCGAACATTGTTCCTACTTTCACAATATAATATTAGTTGAGATGCTGCCCATATCAAAATTTTCATACTATTAGTAATTAAAAAAAAAACATATGTCCCGGATTTATCTGGCGTTCACTGTACATATATTCAACATTGATATTTCAATTAAATTATTAGTAAATAATTTTGGCAATCATTTGGAAGATTTGGCAAATAAAAGAAACGCTCAATTTTGCTTTTAAATAAAACACTGTTTACTTAAGTGTTATTATCTGTAATATATTGTATAATGTAATGCTTTTAATTAAGCCAATGTGTACTTAAATTGTTCTGATTATGGGTCCTTAACATTGGTTTTCACTTGGACAAATAAACTAACAGAAAATAAATTTTTACTGCAAACAACACTATGGAAGTCAGCAAAGATTAGTATAAAAATGAAGCCATCAAACTCAGATTTTTAGAAATATATGAGATCGGAACAAACCGATAGAGTTAAACCCTTGAAGAGCGTCATGATAATGATGCTTTTGCTCACCATTGATAACCATACGTAGCATTTAGTTATTGAACAGTTTTTAATTAAGTATTGCTTGTTTCATTCACGTACGCACACACACACACCATTTTTACAAAAGTATTTAGTGGTATGCGTCGTCACAATATATTATTATTCAACGCACCCCCTGAAATGTTATTGAAAGCTCGGTATGATTACATCTTATTGTGTTTGTCTAACTTTTCGGATTTTTTTTGTGATAATTTGCCCAAAAAAGAGATAAACATGTATTTATTAAATTGATTAGTATTTTTCAATAAGCGCAAATAAATTATGAGGCATTTGTTAGCTTAAAAATTTAGAAAGATTTCATATTACTATCGATTCAATTTGGCTTTGGAAATTATTAGAAATGGATTTGACTTAAAACTTTGATTATTATTAATACAGTGGAAACTCGGATAATCGAAAATTCGGTTAATTGAATGTATAGAAAAAAACGAATTTTAGCTATATATAATGTGACCATACTTCTTATTTTGAATGGGATTGTTTCGTTTTTATATCATTTGTCCCGTTGTCCCCAAGCAATCATTAGAAACGCCAAGATCTAACAAAAAGTCGGCAGTTGAAGTTGGCCGTCTAGGAAAGTAAATTAATTATTGTGAATAGTGCTTAAACCGAGTGGCATTCGAGTCAAATGGCACATTCCGATCTGGAAAATGAAGCGCGCCGCTCCGCATCGCGCTTCATTTGCCTCCCTCGCTCGGAAATGTGCCACTTTTCGCTCGAATGCGCACATCTTCGTGATAATTGGATTCTACTATATTAATAACAAATCCTTCAAATCCAGATTTTCTACCCGGAAAAGGTTTTCGCTTGAAAGTGCACATACTCCTTAATAATTGAATTTGCCTGTGTTATTCTTCTCTCTTTCTTCAAACACTTAGAATGGGAAGAAAAAGGAATAAAGATCGACGGGGAGAGATTGAATCATCTACGATTTGCCAACGATATAGTTCTCATATCAACTGAAGTAGAAGAAATGGTGGCAATGATAGAAGAACTAAAGGATAAATCAGCTGAATAAGGATTAAAGTTAAATGAAACCAAAACCAAAATTATGACTAACATCAACATACCACCTCACCTATAAAACCAACTACATGTGGAAGTAGTAGAAAATTATACATACTTGGGCCACAAAATAAAATTAAATAGCAAGAACCAAACAGCTGAACCAGGAAGGAGAATTGGATTAGCGTGGACAGCTTTCGGTAAAGTTTCAGAAACATTAAGAAGTACATAGCCAATAAATTTGAAAACTAAGGTGTTCAATCAATGCATCCTTCCGATCATGACATATGGCGCAGAAACTATCACACTAACGAAAGCGTCTGCTAATAAATTACGAGTAGCCCAAAGAGCTATGAAAAGAGCAATCTTAAACATCAGACTAAGTGATAGAATAGAAAATGAACAAATAAAAGGCCAAACCAGGGTATGCGACGTGATAGAGAGTATGGCATCGCTAAAATAGAACTGGGCAGGGCACATCGCGAGGATGTCCGACAATAGATGGACCAGAAGACTATTGGAATGGAGACCAAGGACCAAAAGGCCGCTAGGACGTCAACCTTCAAGAATCTGTAAAGACAAAAATCAACTAGTTGATTTTTAGTGGCCCACTTCAGAAAATTTGGCTCATATACAATTTTAATTAATCAAAAATGCGAATTAGTAAACATTCGAAAGTACATCTGAAAATATTTTTATCAAGCTCGCTACAATTAGGCGTGCGGAAGAGCACCATGATAACTTATCAAAAGAAATAATATAACTAACCTTTTTCAAACAAAAAATAGATCTAATTTAGTCGACTTTTAATTTTTTGAATTCAAGAATAAAATAATAATATAGGCAAATCCTATAAATACGAGGATGTGCGCATTCGAGCGAAAAGTGGCACATTTCCGAGCGAGGGAGGCAAATGAAGCGCGACGCGGAGCGGCGCGCTTCATTTTCCCGAGATCGGAATGTGCCACTTTGAGCTCGAATGTGCACACTCGGTTTTAAGCACGATTACGAAGCGTCCCGTTTTAACGAGAAAAAACTTGATCACATTGTTAGGCATATGTTTACAAAAAACGCAACAAATATTAATCACTAAATTAAACAGTAGCACATTATCTTAAAATCAACAAAGCAAAAAAACACTGTTTAGTGCGAAATACAAAATAAAACATTTAATAAGAAATGTCGAGATTTAATTTTCGCAACGCGGTTGACAATCCGGATAATCACGAATCCGTATAACTGAGGTCCGGATAATTGAGGTTTTATTGTACTTGTATACCCTTGTATTAGAAATTCAAAGTCGTAAATTTTTGTTTGTTAATATAAGTTATTTTTCTTGCAGGAAAGCGACCAAGAAAGCAGTATAAGTTCGCCAGAACCAGCGTCCACGATGGGAATCGATGGTAACACCGATCTCTATTTATCCCAAAAACTAATCCATAACGCCTCGCCAGAACCAGTAAATTTAAAGGACCATCGGATATCACCAACGACGGTATCGGCCCATTTAAACGGAACCAGTACGTATTCGTCCCCATTCCACCACCCAACCAAATAATCGTTTTACCTTTGCAGTGGCCGGCTTGGTGTCCTTTCAAAACATGCAAAATCTAGCTTCTTTGCAACAAAATCTTCCTCAAACGGGCTCGCTTAGTTCCGCATTACAAAACATGGGTGGCATAAGTGCGACGAGTCCTGTTGCGAATGCACCGCTCAATCTTAGCGTAAATTCTACTTGTAAGTTGCATTCGTCTTCAATCAAAGGGAATTATTAATTTGTTATGTTGCAGCCGTAAATTGTAAAGTTCCACCGATTTTGAATAGCGATTCGACTTCAAATTCTAACGTTCTATCGAATAATGTACATTCGCCGCAGCCGAATAACAGCACCGTACCACCATTGTTGGCATCCCATCAGGCGGCACCCATGCCACAATTTATTTTAGCGTCCGGGCAATTAATACAGGGAATACAAGGAGCACAATTGCTTATTCCTACGTCTCAAGGTAAAAAAATGTTTCCAAGGAAGCCAACTCGAAAGAATTGCACACAAGTAAAAGGCGTTTCGATAATTTCCATTGCATGATTTATTAAATACCTCTGAAATTTTAATTCGCCGGAGGCCAACTCTAAAATTTATTTGTGAGCATTAAATAATAGGATTATTATAATTACGAAACTTTGTTCAGAAATCTTAATCCAAAAATAGAAAATTGGTAGTGATAAATAAACCTCTCGTTTCATAGAAAATTTTCTTTTAGGATTAGCGACTCAGACAATCTTAACGATCCCGGTAAATCATGTAAATAGTTCCGATCAAATGGTTAATTTAGCTTTAAGTAATGGTCAAGTTGTAACAACATCTTTGGCGAATATGCAAACAATGGCACAAACGAATGTACTTAACCAGTCAAATAGTGCAGGTAATTTAGTATTCCTTTTGCAAACAGACACGGCCAAAATCGTATATAATAATTTGGTATTTTTTTAGGACCGCCGAGCAATGGAAGTATAACGCCGAGCCTCTTAAATCCAGCAGCTTTATCCAGTTTGTTCGCAAACGGATCCACTCAACAACTACTCCAATCGTTACCACAAATATTGAGCGACTCGCATCCACCAAGTCAATCTTTAATGAATCCACTAAGTCAACCCGTACCTAACTTACTTCCAACGTCAACACTCTTAACGACCACGCCGACACAGTCTTCGACGCCATCCCTACATAGAAATCATCACATTAATCAATTAAATCAGAATCAGTACGAGTCCAAGCTCCATCAGCAAACATTATCTCGAGGAAGTACATCGCCAACAACAACAAACTGTTTGAATCGAGTGACGTCCAGCAATGGAGACATTTCGGTAACATCTCACGGATCTAACTCTAATGAAACCCTGAAAAGGTCGCCTTCATCGTTAAGTTTATCTCCCAATTGTAATGACAATTCGACGGCGGACTTATTAGTTGATTCTCCAAGTAAGCCCAACTATTTAATATTTCTATCTTTTAAATGTAAATCATGGTACAGTCACCTACAAAAATAATTTCATTTGGGTTATCCAATTTTCACGAGCCTGCATATTAGATTAAAAACCTATTAGTATACATTGCCATAAAGAATATTAATCTAAGAGCAATATTTTAGAAAAAGTTAAGTGGAATAAAGAAGGTTATCTTTATGATTCTTTTATTATGGTAATAATCGCTTTGTGGTATTCTATTGGCTTAATTAATACAATTGCAGATGATAAATGATTAATTGTGTATCACAAACTGTTACACACGAAATTACTATTTAATTATTATTGATGTTTTTTTATCTAATTTAATTAATTGTCTTATTAAGTGAATTACCCTTAATTTTTGTTAGGGCTAATACGGATAATTGCACTTTTTGATTAATAAACCAACGTCGAACAAATTATAATTGAGAAAACATAGCAACTGACTAAAGAAGAAAATAGTCACAAAATGTGATAAAAAGGAGTTGTAAATAACTAATAAAACTTGGTGAAAACATAAAAGTGTTTCACTGTGTATTTAAAAGAAGAAATTTGCTATTTGATTACAAATAATGCTTCAAATTATTTTGCAAAATCATTTTAGTTCCTGTAAAGAAAATAACAGGGGGCCTCATCGCCTATAGCGAGCGGAGGCCCGCCTTTTTGGTTGGGTAATTTTTTTTACAAAAAAATAGTACATTCATCTTGTACGTTTCAGTGATTATTAGCAAAAATAGAATTTCTAATTTAAGTTTTAATATTTCGATTATTTTTATAAAATTATTTTTTTACCGAAAACAAATTTTGATTGTAATTTATTTCTTCAAAATGCAATGGACTTTGGTAAGGAAATAATTGAAGCATTTTACTGAATTGCATTCAATATTAGATAAATTAAGTGGTTTAATTAAAATGTAATTGAATTTGAAAATATGTAGGCGTACTTATTAATACAATCCGTTTCATCATCATAATCAGCGCCTGATCAATTAATAAATACTTCTTTGTTTTTTGTGAAACTTCTTTAATAATTTGAATTTTTGCAGATCAACCAACAATAAATCAAACCAGTAGCAATGTTGTAGATGGAATTAATTTAGACGAAATAAAAGAATTTGCCAAAGCGTTTAAACTTCGAAGACTGTCATTAGGACTTACACAAACACAAATTGGACAAGCATTAAGTGTGACTGAAGGGCCAGCATATAGTCAAAGTGCTATTTGCAGGTAATTCACTTTATTTATTACCTTTTACATAGTCGTACAATATTTAAAATTGTAAGCTTTTAAGCAAACTGTATATTGCAAGTAATGGACTTGTAAAAGAAAAATTAAACTTTAATTTTAAATAATAGTTCGACAGGAACGTTATGTGTTTTATGATCAGAATTTTCATTTTGAATTTGGGCTATTTAAAAGCAAATAATTTTTGTGGTTCGCAATCGATTAATTAAAACAGAATAATAAACTAAGCAATCTTCTAACTAAGAGGTCCATGGATGTTAGTGTTTAAGATAATTTTTAGCAAGGATGTAGATTAGCATATTAAATTATAATAAATTCTTATGCGCCAGGACATTGAATATAAATAAGTTACCAAAAAAACCGTAACTTAACAAATGGTACAAAATCTCGAGAAACATTAGATATTTTTGATTGTTACTAATTTTCTTATAAACTTATTCTAATGAAATTGTGCTTTTTATTATCACAATAATTAACTTCCAAGTAAGTAACCGCCTGGTTTGTTCCCAGTGCCCTGGCCTCTCAGATGATAGCCGCTGCGCAGCTTTCCTCCCAACAGCAAGCAATGTATGTTTAATTTTTATTATTCGCTTGTGATTACTTTCGTCACTTTGCACAAAATTTTGTTAAAGTAAAACGATTAGTTCTAACTCTTAAGTTTTTTGGTTTATATTGCAGCCAGGGCACTGGCATATTATTTGATGATCTTATCAAAAATAATATTTTGCATAATGTACTATGAATTGTATGTCAGTGTCCTGTGCCTCCAATGTTATTATCCTGAAAGCGAGCTTATCTTTGAAATTAACGAACTTTTTCTCTAGGTTTGAAAAATTAGATATCACGCCGAAAAGTGCGCAGAAAATAAAACCCGTTTTAGAAAGGTGGATGAAAGAAGCCGAAGAAAGGTTGGTATTATAGTTTCCTAATATAATTAGTTTTTAAAGCACTAACAATTAAAGATATTCTAATAAGCATAAACTCATTACCGGTTTTATGTCTTCCTACATGTTGTAAACTAACCGTGACATTAATTGGCGTGCATTGAATATTAATTCAAAGAAAGAATGCTATTACAATTAGCCATACAAAATTGAAAAATTTGTTCTAAATATTAAAAAAAAACTAGTTTATGAATATTAGACTATAAAACTTTTTAATTATAAATTAGTTATTTCAATTGCTTTTTTGCATAAATATAAATATTACTCGTTACTCTACCGAGTCCTCTGCAAATGATCATTTTATCAGAAA
Organism: Sinopyrophorus schimmeli; assembly: GCA_036325965.1. Classification (NCBI taxonomy): domain Eukaryota; kingdom Metazoa; phylum Arthropoda; class Insecta; order Coleoptera; family Elateridae; genus Sinopyrophorus; species Sinopyrophorus schimmeli. The sequence goes on from JARFIZ010000145.1 coordinate 76,785, forward strand.
ATTTGAGCCGGTACCGATAAAATATAATGGCGATGGGCTTGATCATGTGAAATGTTATTATAGTCTTTGGCGATGATTATAACTTGATTATTAAATAACCCATCAGTTTCTATTCTAGATACAAAAGTGGGCAAAACCATCTTACAGATTTTATTGGAGTAGAACCCTCAAAAAAACGAAAAAGACGGACGTCGTTTACTCCTCAAGCCTTAGAATTACTAAATGCCCATTTTGAAAGAAATACTCATCCGTCAGGTAACTTGTTAATTTAAACCAGCCGCAATTTAAATACAATTATATTTTTAGGGACAGAAATTACTGGACTTGCACATCAATTAGGATATGAGAGAGAAGTAATAAGGATATGGTTTTGTAATAAACGCCAAGCTCTAAAGAATACTGTTCGTATGATGTCAAAAGGTATGGTATAAATAATAAGAGCCTGTGATTTGGACTTTCCAATTATGTATTTAGTATACCTAGTATAGACTGAGTAATTAAATAAAATTAGTATAAGGTATAATTGAATCCAATATAGTTAATTTGACCAAATGAACTTTGTTGGTTTCAGTTAGTACACTGTTTGAATACGTATACGTTTTCAGAGAAATATTATCATTAAAATACGTTTAATGATAGTTCAACAAATGACCAAATTGTGTGATTTTATATGCCAGCTACAATCTAATGTAACATAGAAACATATGCAATTTGTACATTTCCACGTTAATTACGAAGATCCACATTCGAGCTAAAACTTATTTTTTACTTAAAAAAATATTCTATGTAGCTACATTAAAAATTTCATGTTACCACTCCACTCGTTTTTGAATACCATTAATAATTTTAACACAGGTCGTATATTTTGTTATACTATTGTACAATATTATGTAAATAGTATTAGAAGTTTCTTTACAATAGCACATGCATTTGGCGTGTGCCTATTGGCTAAAGTGGAGTTCAAACATGGGATTTATGAAATGTAATGCCATTTTCAATAATTGTGATTTATTTAAGTTATTTAATTGTGAACTGTTTGTTAGACAAACGCTAAGATTGATTTTAATATTTATTAAAGAAAAACTCCAATTTTTATGTACATTTGATGATCGATATATTACTTATAAATTAATTTATTCTTTCTATTAATTTGTTGTGACTTATTTGTGTTTATTAGTTTTTTAACGATTAGTTTAAAACAAGTAGAGGATTTTAAATCCCTGAATGAAACCAAAGTTCCTATTAGCGAATAAGAATAAATGTTGTAAATAATAGTTATTATTTATAGTACCTTTGGTTAATAATGTCTTCACTAAAGTTTGTGTCACATAGAATAGTTGCGAATTATAAATAGAGATACTTGATATAGTAGTGTGAATGACAAATTGTAAATGTTCGTGTAGTTGTATTATTGAGTAAACAATCATTGTGCTAAGTAAAACATTTATTAATAAATTGTGATTTTATATACCTATAGATAATTAAATCCAACGCGACCGGTTAATCCCAAATATACACAAAACAGTTTTTAGATTTCAATGTATTTTAATTAAATTTAGTGAAATATAAAACTATTATGGTCTTTAATTAACGCAAAAATCTATAACGTGTATTTTCGTAAGATGAAACTGTTTTTATCAAAATTGTACCTTTGATGACCGTTTTTGTGCATCATCACAAAATGAGAATGTGGATGAACGCTTAGTAAGTATACTTAGTGAAAAAATAATTGTAAAAACAGTTTATCAGTGATAAAAAATGATATACCTATTTACAGTTTGTTTGGTGCTACAGTGACTCTGAGTAATCGGTTTTCTGATGAGTTTTTAAAAAGGCCAAAACATGGAGGAATACCAATTTCAACATTATTGTTAAAATATTATAATATTGCTTTATACAATTCATTTTAATTAGTGTAAGAAGTCTAAGAACCTTTTTGTATTTAGTTTTAAGTATGTTACGTCTAGAATTTAGTTTAAGTTGACCATGATCTCACTACTCTTAACTTTACTGTAAGCAAAGGTAAAATAAGCCGAATGGGTAATCGGTCAGTCTCTAACAGTTGCAAAGAAAGGTCTTCTGAATAAAAATTTGAGCTTGCTTCATTGGGCCCTTTTTAATTGATTAATATCTTACTATGTTTCAAAATATAAATTAATTAATGTATCAATCATTTTTGCACTAAAATAAAAATATAGATCAAGAACGAATGTAATTTTAAGATAAAAAATCGCAAGTCATCTGTTGCATCCCACTTTCTGGTGGGTCTCTGCGGCCTTCATATCTCTTACCTGCTCCATGCCATTTCTACTCCTCCACAACGTATCAGTGCCCCTCCGCGACATTTTGTATTGTATAAATGCGGACGGGGAGCACTGAGAGTCAGTGTCTTACAACCACTCACCAACGTTCTCTTCCTTCAATGAAGGAAAGGTTATTTCAATGTCTGTAGAGAGTCCGCTCTCAGGTGGTTTTATTTCTGTGAAAGCATGTGTTTAAACTTACCCTAACCGATGAGGATGAAGACCACGAAGCTTATCGCAGCGGTTTTGAGGAACAGTATTGGGCGGCATGGGCACGTGCTCGCACACTCTTAGATTCTCGCCATCAGCCACAATCATCTGCGTTCTACGATTCAAATGTTTTGTTTAATAACAAAAATGTGGAGACGTCCAATCGTAATCTTTTATTATCTCCAACTAAGGTGGACGGCCCCTCCATTTCAAATCCAGTTGCTTCACAACATTATTTTTCTTCTGGGCTGCCCATTATTACATTACCAAAATTTCGCGGTACAATCGACTCCTGGTTGGAATTTCGTGATGCATTCAAATCCCTCGTTCACGATGAACCTAATTTAGATCCTATTCGAAAACTATTTTATTTAAAAGGCTGTCTCTCAGGAGAAGCAGCCGATGTCATTTCTTTTATTGAATCTTCAGCTCAAAACTATGAAGTCGCTTGGAGCCTTCTCCACGACAGATACGATAATCGAAAACTCATGCGCGATACTTATATTAAAAACTTAATAAAAATGCCTTTTGTAGCTAAACAATTCTCCACTCGCATGTTTGTGGATTGCATTCAAAAAAATCTACGAGCCTTTCAGGCAACAGGGGAACCCATTCAACATTGGGATTCCTTTTTAATCGTTTTACTACGGGACAAATTAAACGACCACCTCCGAGATAGGTGGGATGAGCACGTTAATGACGTGCCAAACCCAACGATATTGCAATTCGTCAGCTTTTTAAATCGAAAGGCTCAACTAGAATCAACCAAGTCTCGAAACGTTCAGCTACAGTCTGCCAATTTGATCGGTAGACCAGCTTCCCCAATCTCCAAATTAAATTCTCGCCCTCAAAGGGTGTATACGGCTACCACTTTCAGCCCACATTGTTCTTTATGCGGAGGTGACCATTTTACCAGTTCTTGTTCTAAATTGTTAAATTTATCCGTGTCTCAGCGATGGGAAGCCGCTCGAAAAGGAGAGTGGTGCACCAATTGTCTCCGCTAGGGACATCGACCGACTCAGTGCCGTGCTGGTAATTGCCGAACTTGCAATCAAAGGCATAACACGCTTTTGCACCGCACTGATACTAACAATGATCGTTCAACTGGTGCCTCAAACGCCTCCTCATCCGTCCTTAACACCACAACACTAAATTTACATTTTCAATCAGTTTCGGAGGCTGTCTTGGGCACTGCGATTGTGGATCTCGTCAATAAGAGAGGGAAGACTAAGACTTGTAGAGTTCTCTTGGATGCTGGTTCTCAAGCCCACTTTATTACCGAGAGGGTGGCTCAGTTTTTACAGTTGGACCGTAATCCGGTTCATATTACAGTGTCTGGCCTTGGCGACTCTGCAACACTTATAAGGCATTCCACGTCAGCTATCATAAAATCCCGTTGTAATAATTTTCATAAGTCGACTGAATTTCTAATAATACCCCAAATAAGTACAACCATGCCTACGATCCCAATGGATCCTCGGCATTTTGAAATACCAAAAAATATTCCTCTGGCTGATCCAGAGTTTTATAATCCATCTACTATAGATGCCCTTATAGGGGTCAAGTTGTTTTATAAACTCTTGAGCTTGAGGCAAATAGCCCTAAAAAACCAACCCAATGCGGTACTTCAGGAAACCCAGCTGGGTTGGATAATCGCGGGGGAAATAAATCCTCATTATACCGCGCACATTGTTTGCCATTTGAGAATTCGTGCCAACTATCTTGATTTCGATTTGAAACGATTTTCATCGCTAGAGAGGCGCCTTTGCAGGGAGTCGGATCTTCAACGGAATTACTCGGCCTTCCTTACTGAATATCAACAGCTTCGGCATATGTCTTTATCACAGAATCCTGATACGACCGCCGGGTTTTATCTGCCGCATCATGCTGTGGTAAGGCAGGATAGTTCGACCACCAAAACTCGCGTTGTTTTTGATGGTTCCTCAAAGACGTCTACTGGTATTTCCTTGAACGACACCCTGATGGTGGGCCCTAAGCTTCAAGACGACCTGTTTGCAATATTAATTCGTTACCGTTCATTTATTTACACACTTACTGCGGACATTGAAAAAATGTATCGCCAAATTCGAGTACATCCTTGCGATGTAATTTATCAAAAAATCTTGTATCGAGAAAACTCACAAAGCCCGGTTAACACTTACGTACTTGACACCGTCACTTATGGCACCTCTTGCGCTTCATATTTAGCTATCAAGTCACTGTAACGTCTTGCCGATGACGACGGTCACGTGTATCCCCTCGCCTCGGTCGTGGTGAAGCGAGATTTTTACGTTGATGATTTGCTGACCGGCGCAAATAATTTGGCTGAGGCCGAAATATTGCGTGATCAGTTGATTGGCTTACTCGGAAGAGGTGGCTTTAATTTGCGTAAGTGGACCTCAAATCACATGTCCCTTGTAGATGATCGTGCAATGAATCCGGAGACTACCCATAGACTTTTGGATCGCGAACACACTCTTAAAACTCTCGGAAGTTATTGGAATTCTCGGGACGATAACTTATTTTACAGTGAAAATTTAACTTTATCCAAATCTTTTTCAAAAAGAAGCATTTTATCTCAAATTTCAAAACTATTCGACCCATTGGGCTTGCTCGGGCCGGTTATAGTTTATGCGAAAATAATCATTCAACTTTGTTGGAAATCTGGCGTTACGTGGGACGAGTCTGTTCCCCAAGATATTTATGATATGTGGTTTTCATATCAATCTCAATTGCATCTTTTAAGGAGGTTTCGTATTTCTCGTTGCCTTTTGTGTCCGGAAGCTTCGACGCTCGAGCTTCATGAATTTTGCGATGCCAGCGTAAAGGCTTACGGCGCTTGCCTCTATTTGCGCTCCAGGAGTTCCTCTGGAGTCGTGCACGTTTGATTAATCTGCTCAAAATCCCTAGTTGCACCGGTTAACTCGGTGAGTCTGCCTCGTCTGGAACTCTGTGGCGCCGCTTTGCTTTCCAATTTATATTCTGCGGTTCGCGAAGCTTTACTTTTGAAGATTGGCGAGGTATATTTGTGGTCAGATTCCACTATCGTTCTTCATTGGATTTCTACTTCTCCACATCTACTAAAGACGTTCGTATCCAACCGTGTATTAGAGATACAAGGATTAACGAAACATTGTCATTGGCGTCACGTAGCTTCGTTAGACAACCCTGCAGATTTAGTATCTCGTGATCAACTCCCGATCGAGTTTATCGAGAACTCCATTTGGCCGGGTGGTCCCGATTGGTTAAGGCTTGAAAAGAGGCTTTGGCCATTGAATTCACCCTCAATTTCAGATATACCCGAACTTGAGGGTGCACCCATCGTTTTACTCCCTTGTATGAAAATTCAAGTGGAAAATGTTGGCATTCTGGAGAAGTACAGCTCCATGCGATCATTGCAGCACGTGACTGCCTATTTGAGTCAATTCTTGTACAATTGTAAGCATAGGAGCCAGCGAAGGATTGGGGCATTGAGCTTCCAAGAGCTTGCCGATTCTCACACGCTCATTCTTAAACTTACGCAATTTTCCGGTTTTTCCCAAGAAATTAATTCTTTGAAGCGTGGTAAAACCTTACTTAATTCTAGCAAGCTGGTTTCCTTGGCTCCATATCTCGACACCGTAGGCATGCTGCGCGTTGGAGGTAGACTTGTTCGTACCGAGTTGCCTGAGGATCAGCAACATCCTATTCTGTTGCCTGCCCATCATCACATAACTCGATTAATTATTAGGGAGGAACACGTGCGTCTCATGCACGCTGGTGCTCAGGCTACTTTATATTCTATTCGTCAAATTTACTGGCCAATTAACGGCCGCAATATCACTCGAAAGGTGATACACCAATGTTTAACTTGCTTTCGTGCAAGGCCTCGTCTGGCTAATCACAAGTCAGGTATCTTACCCGAATATCGCGTAAATCCTTCACGACCCTTTTTGCAAACGGGGGTTGATTACTGTGGTCCATTTTATATTAAGGAGAAACGTTTCCGCAATCGTGGCAAACTGAAAGTTTACGTGGCGATCTATGTGTGAATGTCTACCAAGGCTGTTCACTTGGAGGTCGTAAGCTACCTAACTACCGAGGCTTTTATCGCAAGCTTGAAGCGGCTCTTCTCCAGAAGAGGAAAATGCACCGCGATTCACTCCGACAATGCGCTTAACTTTGTAGGAGAAAATAACGAACTTCAATCATTATTCAATTCTATCGAGCACCAGACTTTGGTGCAGAAATACCTTGACGATGAGCACATCGCTTGGCATTTCATACCACCCCGTGCTCCTCATTTTGGAGGGCTCTGGGAAGCAGCGGTAAAGTCATTTAAAACGCATTTAATTCGTACTGTCGGTAACACCTTGCTGACGTACGAGCAATTCGAAACTTATGTTATAGAAATAGAGGCGATACTTAATTCTCGTCCATTATCTCCAATGTCCTCTGATCCTCATGACCTTGTCCCGTTAACTCCTGGTCAATTCCTTATAGGTGGTCCTTTGACGAGCCTCGTGGAAGCTGACCTCATGGACCTCACTCCAAATCGTCTGTCCGCTTGGCAACATGCTCAACAATTGAAGCAGCATTTTTGAGCGCGATGGAGAAAGGAGAATTTGCATCATCTCATGACCCATTCGCATTTTTCCAAGGACAACGGACTGCGTGGGACGACTTGTGCTTCTTTTGGAGGGCAACGTTCCATCGCTTTCCTGGCCCATGGGACGCGTCACGGCGGTTCATCCTGGCGAGGATGGAGTTGTGCGCGTGGCAACAGTAAAGACGCTTGGGGGTGAATATAAACGCTCATCGAGGAAGCTGTGCCCTTTGTCTATGGACTAATTTTAAGCATGCTAATTTTTTGTATTTTTTGAATTTTTTTTTTTTTTTTGTTTTGAACTCTGGCAGTTCAAGGGGGACAGTATGTAGCGTCCCACTTTCTGGGGGTCTCTGCGGCCTTCAGATCTCTTACCTGCTCCATGCCATTTCTACTCCTCCGCAACGTATCAGTGCTCCTCCACGACATTTTGTATTGTATAAATGCGTACGGAGAGCACTGAGAGTCAGTGTCTTACAACCACTCACCAAAGTTCTCTTCCTTCAATGAAGGAAGGGTTATTTCAATGTCTGTAGAGAGTCCGCTCTCAAGTGGTTTTATTTCTGTGAAAGCATGTGTTTAAACTTCGACGTTAATTTACAATAAAATAATTGTAAAACGAACATCATCATAAGATAGAAATAAAAAAACAAGCGGAAAACAACTAAGGATTTATCGCGAAAATGAAGAATCTTTTTTTTAATTTAAGAGGCGATACCTCTATAGGTATGACTAAAAACCTAAGATTAAATTTAAACGAGAATCGTTTCAAAACCGCGAGTGCAACTGTGTTTCAAATTTATTGTGCTACACGTAAATCGTTTAGTTTAATTATCTGCAAGGTAGCAGGTAGATACTCGTTTGTGTTACCGACAAACGACAGATCTACTTCAGGGAAGCGCCCCTGCCTATGCGAGCCTGGTCTTCTCCCGCCTCATATTAAGGGAGAACCATGTCCACCACCCTTATTTCCTACCCACCGCCTTAGTTCACTTTAACCCACTATCCCACACCTCAAACTCGCCAACACGCATTTAGCAAGCGCGGCGTTTTAAATGCTAATTACCCCCTAAAACTTAATATGAAAATGGCGATTTTTAAAACTCAGATACCCCAGGTGGGTAGGATCCAAAATAATCCACAATCCCACACCGATAAGTCGGTCTGTCCCAAGGATTCTGGGGCAAAACTCGTTCAACCCCAAACCTAAGAACAAAGGCCTCATACTGATAAACATCTGTACCCTAAACGTAAGATCATTACATTCCGAAGATAAAATAGCATTACTAGAAGAAAAAATAAAGGATATTAAATGGGACTTCATAGGCCTCAGCGAAATAAGAAGGAAGGGTGAAGAAGTTATAAAGTTAAAATCTGGGAAGCTATTATACTACAAAGGTGAACATGACAATAGCAGGAATGGTGTTGGAATACTCATAAACAATAAATGGATCAAATACGTTAATTCAATGGTGGGAATATCATCTAGAGTGGCATATATTACTATTAAAATTACACAGAGGTACTCATTGAAGATAATCCAAATATACGCTCCAACCTCATCGTACCCCGATCTAGAAGTGGAAGAGTTCTATGAGGACATAGAGAGAGCAATGCAACAAGACAAAACGCACTACACATTGCTCTTAGGAGACTTCAACGCAAAACTAGGAAAACAACAAATAGGAGAAACAAGTATTGGGAAACATGGAATTGGAAACAGAAATGAAGGGGGACAAACACTTGTCAATTTCTTAGAACAACACAGTCTAAAAGCCATGAATTCCTTTTGCCAAAACAAACATAGAAAATGGACGTGGATAGTCCCGATGGGTTTACCAAAAATGAAATAGATTTTATTATTACAGATAGAGGGAAGACAGTAATGGACGTAACGGTACTCAATAAAATACAGATTAGCGACCATAGGTTGGTACGAGCACGAATTAAGATAAACACGAAACTAGAAAGAAAGAAGTTGATTTCCCCTAAATTTAAAACTATACCTATTGAACTGCTATCCTCAAAGAAAGAAATCTATAGAACCAAATTAGACACGGCAATTGAGAATAACCATATGAATGAAAATGCTAACGTGGATGAACTGAACAAATACATCACTGATATAACAATACAAACGGTGAAAAGTACTCTTGAAAACATGCCCATAAGAAAGAACTCCAGTAAATTAACGGAAGACACAAAAGATTTAATAGCAAACAGGAACAAGGCAAGGAATAATACAACAACTGAAGAACTTAAAAAAATGAACAAAGAAATAAGAAAGAAAGTAAGAGCGGATATAACAGCACACAACGAAAAAATTATTAAGGACACAATAGAAGCAAACAAGGGTCCAAAAGTCTTCAGAAATAAAACCAACATAGGAAACACTGAAATTATTTACCTAGAGGACCAAACAGGGAAAACAATAAAAAATAGAAAAGAAATCTTAAGATACATAGAAATATTTTATTCGGACTTGTACTCTTCCAAAATACAACAACCCGTTGTTAGCCCCAGAGATAAAAGAGCCGCTTTCACTCGTCATTATACAGAAGATATTCCATCAATATCAAAATACGAAATAAAGACCGCGCTAAAACAGATGAAAAATAATAAAGCTGCAGGACCCGACAACATTGTAATCGAAATGATTAAAGACGCAGGAACACCAATCCTAAGCTGCCTAGAGAAACTGTTCAATCATTGTCTGGACACAGGTAAAACACCAGATCAATGGAAGACAGCGAAGGTAATCCTAATATACAAAAAAGGGAATAAACATGATTTAAAAACTACCGTCCTATTACGCTATTGTCACACCTATATAAGCTTATGACAAAAATCATAACGAACAGAATTACAAACAAAGTGGATGCTTGCCAACCACCGGAGCAAGCAGGGTTTCGCCGGAACTATAGCACCATAGATCACATCCATACTATAAAACAAGTGTTGGAAAAATCACACGAGTATAACATGCCTCTATATATGGCCTTCGTAGATTTTGAGAAAGCATTTGATACAATAGAAATATGGGCCCTGTTAAATGCATTGAAGCGTTGTAGAATAGACCATAGGTATATACAACTAATTAAAGAACTTTATGAAAACTCTGCTATTACAATACACACGTTTGATAAAACCAAACCAATTAAAATTAAAGGAGGTATCAGACAAGGGGACACCATCTCACCAAAATTGTTTACAAATTTGCTAGAGGATGTTTTTAAAACCCTAGACTGGGAAGCAAAAGGTTTAAACATAAATGGTGAATATTTATCACAATTGAGATTCGCTGACGACATAATACTATTATCAAATAACATGGCCGAATTACAAGATCTAGTCATAGATTTAAACCAAGCGGCGATAAAAGTAGGACTTAAAATGAATATAGAGAAAACCAAGATAATGTCCAACTGTGACGATGCAATACCTATACAATTATCAAACAAAGCAATTGATGTAGTATCGGAATATATATATCTAGGACAAAAGCTAACTACAACAGGAGCTCCCCAAACAACCGAAATAAATAGAAGAATAAGATTAGCTTGGGCAGCGTACGGTAAACGAAGAGACGTATTTAAGTCATCATACCCTCAACATTTAAAAACAAAGTTATTTAATCAATGTGTACTTCCCATACTCACATACGCATCCGAAACCTGGAGTTTCACTGAAACTAACCTGGAAAAACTAAAGGTAACGCAGAGGCACATGGAAAGATCAATGTTGGGAGTTAGACTAAGAGACAGGAAAACAAACATCTGGATTAGAAACAAAACAAAAGTAGAAGACGTAGTGACTCATATCGCCAAATTAAAATGGAAATGGGCTGGACACCTAATGAGAAGAGAGGACAATAGATGGAGCAGGAAGACCACAGAATGGAGACCGAGGACTGGTAGAAGATCTCGAGGTAGACCACGTGCAAGGTGGAAGGACGATATCGAGAGAACAGCAGGGAAACAGTGGATGGGACTTACATCCAATAGAATAAAATGGCAACAGTTAGGGGAGGCGTTTATCCAAAGATGGAATAATTGATACGCCGAATAATGATGATGATGATGAAGGTTTGAATGGGAAATCCCAAGCAATTCCAACGGGCGCGTTTTCATATCTCCAGGAAAAAGATTAGTCAAAAATTAGTCTACATTTATCAGACACTGATGTACTTTAACGCTATATGTAGTTTTTTTAAATGTTCGTTTGTAAATAGTGGTTAAATTAGTGTTGTATCATGCAGAATATATCGCACAAACTTCTTTTTAGTTTGCTTGGTCAACTACAATAGTATAGTGTAATTTAATAATTATACCTACACAACTTTATTAATATGACAAGGGACTGTAACTTTGAAGCACTTCAGTAAGTTTATTTTTTTTTGAACTAACTGCAAGTTTCAGATAAAAGTTTGTTCATATCAAATAATAAATTTTTGTATATTGCATGCTTACTTTATGACAAAAATTAGATTTTATTTATTAAAACTACTGTATGTGGTAGTTTTATTAACATGTTGTTGTTTATTATATTTTTAGTGATATAGTAATGTGTTTTTAAATAATTTTGAATTGCATAAAAGCACCTATAACGATGATGTCCATACATAAAGCAATCGCAATCTTATGTTTTATTTTTTTCAAACTAAGCGAACAAGTGGATAATAATACAAACGAATATAAAACTATTAATTTGCAACACGATTATCTTACAAATATTACAGTGATTGTTGATCAAACAGAACAATTTATTATAAAATTCCCAAAATTAACGGTAAGTTTATTAATTTATAGAATTATACTTATTTATATTTATAGACCAGATAAGATAACCATTAGTTAAGTTTAAAAATACATTCTCATAGAGCGTAAGATCGTAAGATCAGCTAAAAAATCAACAGGGCCCTATGCTAAGTCTGGCAGAAATACGCGTCCCATGTAAATTTTGCTAAAATTTTTAATATACCAAATGCTTTAACATTATTTATAAAATTTTAGCATTTGTATATGAAACAAATGTACTTTTAACTACTTTAAAAAATATTTTTGTAAGGTATTGAAAAACAATTACCATACTTTCAACTGGTGGTTTATGAATACCATTTCTTTATACGCTATTTGAAGCTAAAAAATAAAAAAGATCTTTAGTTATTTTTTTTTATTCCACAAATAATCATTTATTTAACGTACGTTAAACGGAATAGGAGAAAGCAATAATTACTACGTTTCCACGGTTATTCAATACGGATTGAATACGAATTTGCGATCCAATAGGTACGTGTTTCCATAAATAGTTTTGAATACGAATTGAATACATTTACGATACAGCAATCAGCTGTTTTCGGAAAACTTATTTTTTAGGTTAATACGTAGGGCAGGTTCGAAATAAAATTGTGTTGTTTATTTTATTGTGTGCTATAATTCTATTAAATTTTATGACAATTTAATATAAAAGTGTATATATTTTAAATTATCATTAGAAAACGCCAGTTGTCTCGAATTGCGCATGCACGATCGCGAGTTACGGGTTTCCATGAAACTCAATACGTTGAAATTCAGATACGATCCTAAAATTTACCGTATCGTATCTGAATCAAAATCGTGTTCAATACGTATTGAATCAGGGTTTCCATGACCACTTTTCACCCGACAACAGTATTGAATCCGTATTCAACCCGTATTGAATGACTGTGGAAACGTAGTAAATGTTTCCTTAGTAATTTATGTTATTTTTTATCAGTTGATGGCAAGAATAAAAAAATTGCACTAATTTTTCATTCAATATAAATTAGTGTGATTTTATTCAGTCTATATATTACAACAGATATGAATTTATGCCATAAATATTTTTGAGTAAACCAAGTACTGTAAAAAAGCTATAAGCATATAGTTTTTTCAATAATTAGATTACCATAAGCCTTTTGTCTAATATAAATTTAGTGAATAAGTAAAGTTTGATTAATTTACCATTTAAATATTTTTCAGTCACATTTTCCTTATGTTGTATCTACATGGAGCGACGAAGCTCAGAACGATTATCCAATTTTTATAATGGTAACACAACAAAAGGAAGCCATTTCTTGGGAAATACCATTACTTGTAGACTCTAAGCAAGGACAATTATCATTTTACAACATTTCAAGAACCATGTGCCATAATCGTATTGCATTAGGTAATAGCATAGACTAAATATATAAAGACTTGTCACGTAAGTTAGAATTGTGTTCTCGTAAAAACCCGTTTGAAAGATGGCGCTGTCCATCATGTTTTCTACTTTTAAAATTTTACCTTTTTACAGACCTTGAATAATACTACTGCCTGGTTCGGACTTGTTAACCGTTTAATTTATATATATTTTCTGTAAGTGACTCGTTTTATTCCTAGACCTTAGTAATATTTCTTAAAATAAGTTCAAAATCTTATTGTTACAATAACATTGAAAAAAATCGGCCATTAATTTGAAAAAAATTGTTTTTACAGCAAAGCGTAATTTTTAATCATATTAAAAAAAAAACATTTTTTTACAAAAATACAAAATACAAACTTGTAATATTTTAAAACATAGTAACTATAAAAAATTCAATAAAATAATGCTCAATAAAATAAGGCACAATAAAATATTTAACAAATAAATAATAACAATAATGATTTTACACAAATGCAACATAATATCTACAAAGGGTATAGCCGGATAAGCACTTAAAATCTGCCCCCAGTGATTTTTAAAAATTTATATGGCTTATCGATTCCTTATTCAAAAAAAGTATTTTTCTGAAAATTTTAGCTTTTAAACCCTAATGGTGGCGCCATAATTCAATAAAATGTGTTTTTCAGTATTTATTTTATTATAACTATTCTACCGAATATTTTTGAACCCAAATTTTTTTGGTAAGAAATATCGATAAGGGACGTTAAAAAATATTTTTTTTGTAAGTTTTTAATTATTTCTTTTTGTTTAAAAAAATATAAATATTTTTATTGTTATATTTAAATATGTTCCTTTCAGATGTCACTCACGATTTTTTTTCAGAAAAGTCCTCTATTACCCTTTTTTACATGGTAAAATTTTCAACTTGATCCATTTGATGCAACACAGTATTAAAATATAAAATCGTTTTTTTCATATTTTTTTGAACAGTTATTCACTATTTAATGCTAAAATATTTATTTTTATTTAAAAATATATTAATAATGTAATATAAATTTTCATATTATTGAAAATAATTATTATGTGTTAAGTAATATAATAAAAACAAAATTTACGATTTTATAAGTTATATTATTTGTATTAAATAAAGTAATTTCGCATAAAATACTAATTTGCATTTAATACAAGTAATGAAATAAAATTAAGTTGAGTGGATTTCGGTTATAATAACAATGAAGGAACCCCTACAATTTCGTCGCTGTATCCTGAAGTCGTTATAAGCGACTAAATCGTTAAACATTTATGTTACGCCGCTATAACAACAAAGTGGTTATAACTGAAACCCATTGTAATTAAAATATGAGAAAATTTTTGTAAAGATTGTCGTAAATAATGTCAGTTAATTCACTTCATTATGTTTATCCAGTATAGCATTTACTTTTTTCATCTGTAAACAAACGACTTAAAATTCTGGCAGGTCTTATTATTTTAGCCAAATATTGACTAATGCCTGTGATTTTATACGTATCTGGTTAATAATAAATTAAACAGTATGTTTTTGAGATAATGTGCCGTTATTTTACTTATAATTTTATAATATTTGGTGTATTTTTACACACTGGAGTTTCATATGTAATACCGTCCTCATTCATCAACTCAGCGAAATATGATCGATTTTATTTTTTTTACTGTGTTGCACCAAATGGATCAAGTTGAAAATTTTACCATGTAAATAAGGGCAATAGAGGGTTTTTCTGAAAAAAAAATCGTGAGTGACATCTGAAAGGAACATATTTAAATATAACAATAAAAACTTTTTATTTTTTTTAAACAAAAAGAAATAGTTAAAATTTACAAAAAAAATATTTTTTCACGTCCCTTATCGATAGTTCTTTGCAAAAAAATTTTGGTTCAAAAATATTTAGTAGAATAGTTATAATAAAATAAATACTGAAGAACACATTTTATTGTATTATGGCGCCACCCTTAGGGTTTAAAAGCTGAAATTTTCAGAAAAATATTTTTTTTAAATAAGGAATCTATCAGCCATATAGATTTTTGAATATTGCTGGGGGCGGATTTTAAGTGCTTATCTGGCTATACCCTTTAAATAAATAGCTACAAATACACAAAATTGTATAAGGTACTACTACAATAAAAACTAACTTAAATTTTATTAAATTGAGTTCAATTTTAATTTTAATAATAACGAAATACTCAATAAAATTTAAAGATTTTTTAAAATTAGTAGTTTATTATTTTTTTTAGAAGCATTATCATTTTTATTTTGAAATCTTTTGGATTCCCATGTTATTTGTTTCAATGTACGCAACAAAATGGTGTAATAAATAAAATATTTACGATGAATTGAATAAATAGGCATACTATACAGGGTGTTTACGAATAGTTGTCAGAGCCGGAAATGGGTGGTGGAGGGGATTTTTTGGAAGACGTTCTACTTGGTAATATTTCTAAATTCATTGATTTGACAAAGTTATAGCAAAATCAAAATTGAGACCATATTTTGAGAACCGCAGGTTTTTTGACCTATGACAACGTTAAATTGGCTAATTAAGAAACATATCCGACAGCTTCAAACGATAAAACAATTCATGTTATTATACACACATAAAATGAATTGCTCATAAATTATTTTTATTTTTAAAACAAACGTGCCTGAGTTAAAATATCGAGTTTCAATCTTTATCAGCTTTAACACTTCTTTCCTCTTTAAAAAGAGACTTCCGATGCTTTTGTGAATCATTGTAAAATACGACTTATGAAAGTAAGTGTTGTAAAAATCAAACAATTTGGGGGTGGTTTTCGTGACAAGACAACTTTACAAATTGTATTAAATTTTATTATCATAATCACCTTATAATAAAAACATTTTGTCTATTCATTTAAAAAAAAATTCTTAATGAGCACTTGAATAAAAACCAATGCATCAAAAAAGATGTTATTTACATAACAGACTTTATACTGTACGAATAAATAATGCAATTAAACGTACTTCTTATTTTTCTCGTAAGTATCAAGTAACCGTTATTTTTACGTGTTAAACGTGTTAAATTTAAAATATTAAATCGGTGTAAAAACAATTAATTTCAAGTTCAAGAATAATAGGGGACAAAAATTGCCTAACACAAATACCGTAACAAAAAAAACAACAATAAATACATAAATAGCTGATGATCTAAGAAACGTGCAATAATTAATCGCTGATATCGCTGTTTTAAGATTATCTCGCGGCGGCATTTATTACAAGCAGCTCGCTTCACCCTTGAAGGTCAATTATTTGTCTACCGGAGAATAAGCTCTGATTGTTATTTGACGTCACCACCTCGTACGAGTGGACATCTGACAAAATTTATGTCGTATTGGAAAAAATAGTTAAAATGTTCGAAATCACATCAAACGTATTTTTAACGATTATTAAATAAATGATTTATTGTGTATAAAATTTTGTATGTTGTGTTAATCAAAACTTAAATGAAAACCAAAGCGTTAAAAAAATATAAATTCGAATACTAAAAAAAGTTATTAGTGATCTCTTTTAAACCGTTCTTTTAACTATTAACAGCAACTTTATTACATTATGCCACAGCAGAATTTACCGTGTGTTTCTGGATATAAAGCTAAGTACTAAGATTTAAGTTTTTATTTATTCTTTTAGTTTAGTTTTAACATTTATTTTGCGTTCTTTCTTTTGCCGTTTTTAAGCGGTCCCAACGCTTTTTAATTTATTGGGTTGTGCGTCTGACGGTCGTCGGCATTGTAAAAACTAAAACCAAATAATGGAAAGGAGTTATTCGTGTAACAAACGTCAAAATGGAGAAAAGCTTCGTATAATCACATGGAACATTGGTTCCTTAACAGGAAAAGCTGCTGAACTTGCACAAATTATGAAACAACGGAATGTATATGTGGCATGTGTGCAAGAAACACGATGGTCTGGTGCTAAAGCAAAAAATCTTGAAAATGGTTTCAAACTCTTTTATAATAGAAAAGTGAATAAACGAAACGGTGTAGGAATTATTCTTTCCACCGATTTGAGTAAAAAAGTAATATCTATCACAAGAGTGAATGATAGATTAATGTCAATAAAGTTGGCAATTGAAAAAGGAAAATTTATTAATATCGTTTCGGTGTATGCACCCCAAGTTAACATACAAGATACTTGTAAAAAACAAACATTTTGGGAAGAGTTTGAACAAATACTGCAACAAATTCCTTTAGAAGAAGACCTGATTATTGGTGGTGATCTTAATGGTCATATTGGTGAAACTGGACCAGATTTTGCTGAGTGTCATGGTGGTTTTGGATTTGGCACACGAAGTAATCAAGGAGAACAAACTTTACAACTAGCCCAAGCATATGGATTTGCAATCGTCAATAGCTACTTCAAGAAGAATCCCGAACATCTCATTACGTATAAAATACAATCCACAAATACTGCAACGCAGATCGATTATATTTTGAGTCGGACAGGATTTCGCAAAAATTTTGTAGATTGTAAGGTAATTCCTGGGATACCACTCACAAGTCAACACAGGCTTTTGCTAGGGGAACTAAAATTAAAGAATTCATTACCTAAGGATTCGTGCTGCCCAGGTGATAAAATTAAATGGTTTAAACTGAAAAAGGAAGATAAAATGGATCCATTTACCACCGAAGTAACAAGCTATTTACACTAAAGCCTAAATAAGTCATCTGAGAAAAGTCCTCAAGAAATGTGGGAACCTTTTCAAAAATTTTGTGTGGAAAAGGCGAAGTTATACCTAGGAGTATCGAAAGGCAAAAAAATAGACAAAGACGTATGGTGGTGGCGTACAGAAATCCAAAATATTTTTAAAAAGAAGAAAGATGCATTTAAAAATTGGTGGAAACATCGTAACGACAATGAAGGTCCAAGCCACCATGAAGAATATAAAAATCCAAAGAAAGAGGCAAAGAAAGCAGTTGCAATTGCAAAAGAAGATGCCCAAAGAAAGTTATATGAAGATCTAGAAACTCCAGAAGGTCAAAAGGACATCTACAAAATTGCAGCTCAAAGAAATAAGAATAGTCAGGACATAACGTACGTAAAGTATATAAATGACAAACAGGGACAGTTGTTAACTGATAATGATGCAATTGGAAACCGTTGGAAGGAGTATTTTGATCAGTTGATGAATGAGGAATTCCCTCATAAACACTTTCAACAACATAATCCTATCAAAGGCCCTTTATATGAAATTACGACAACAATGGTGGAAAAGGCATAATATAAGATGAAAAACAGACGCGCAACTGGACCTGATGAAATACCAGTAGAACTTTGGAAAATATGTGGAGAAGATGGTTGTTCATGGTTAAGCTGCCTCTTTAATAAACTATTGGCAGGAGCGTCACTTCCGTCACAATTTTGTGAAAGCTTTCTGGTTCCAATATTTAAGAATAAAGGAGATATCAGAGATTGTGGAAACTATCGTGGTATAAAACTAATGTCCCACACACTTAAAATATGGGAACGCGTACTGTTTAATTGGCTTTCGGAACTGATAGAAATTCATGATGATCAATATGGTTTTAGTAAAGGAAAATCCACAATAGACGCAATTCAGGCGCTCCGAATAATTACAGAGAAAAGACGTGATATGAAAAGAGATTTTCACGCAGTTTTTGTGGATTTAGAAAAAGCCTATGACCGTGTTCCTCGTCAGTTGATCTGGAATGCTCTAAGAAGTCAAGCTGTTCTCGAAGGATTAGTAAAAACTATTTTAGAAACATATAATCAATCCGAGACAAAAATTAAGAGCGGCGCTGGTACTTCTAGTGGTTTCCAAGTTAATGTTGGAGTACAACAAGGATCTGTTTTGAGTCCCCTACTTTTTAACATGGTAATTCATTACTTGACAAGTGATTTAATGGCAAAGCTTTCTTGGAGTATCTTATATGCAGACGATCTTGTATTGGTTGCCGACAACTGGATGGAACTGGAAGAAGTACTAGAAAATTGGAGAGAAACCTTAGAAGACAATGGTTTAAGAATAAGCAGATCTAAGACGGAATATATGTACGTAAACTTCTCTGAACAAATTGGTCCAGCACGTACAATATTTTTAGAGGGTGAACCACTACCTATGACCCATGGGTTTAAATACTTGGGGTCTATTATAAATGATGAGGGAACAACAGCTGACTCGGATGTAAAACATCGTATTAATGTTGGTTGGATGAAGTGGAGATCGGTCTCTGGTGTGTTGTGCGACAAAAAGATGCCTATACGATTAAAAGGCAAGATTTATAAAACAGTCGTTAGGCCTGCTTTGGCATACAGTGCAAAAACATGGGCGAGACTGGCTAAACACAATCAACAGATGCACGTGGCAGAGATGAGAATGCTACGATGGTGTGTGGGTGTCACGAAGAAAGATCATGTACGTAATGAACATATCCAAGGTTCATTAAGTGTTCAATCAATTAAGGATTTTATGGATGAATCTCAATTGAAGTGGTATGGACATGTTCAACGTCGAAATCAGAACCACATAGTGCACCGAGTTTTGGCAATAGATGAACCTAAAAGAAAACCAGGCAGTCCAAAAAGTACCTGGAATAGGTCTTCCGTAAAGCTTCAATGTGATTATGACATACCTCCGGAAATGGTTTATAATAGAAGAGAATACTCCTTAAGAACACGCCTATCAAATTTTCTACAAAAAAGGTCTTCAGTCAACAGTTGTAAAGATAATAAATAAACGGTTATTTGAAAATTTAAAATGGAATTTTTAATACGATAATACAAATATGTTTTACATGTTTATGCGTTGGAATTTATTTATCTTATAAACTAATCGCTTTACAGCTTAGACTCTACGGTGGGCACTTTTAAAAATTGATATTTTTTTTACAATTTTTCACAAAGAACAAGATAATTCTATAAAATGCAGGAGAGATACAGATAGGGGAGACCGGGTATGGTTGTGTCACGGGTAGGTTGTCACCATAAGCCATAACAGCAAACCTAATGAATTAATAAATTTGTTTACCCGTGTTAAAGAAGGCCGAGCACAATACCTCCTTGCGTACTTCACTTCAGTTCGCTCTGAAATACCGTATAAGAAATATATACGTTTGTATTTTTTGTACAGTGAAAGTCATTTTTTGTGAATCTGTTTTGAGTCTCGTAAGTATATTTAAATTTTGCATAGTGATATACTTTTTCGTGTATTTATGATGTTTAAGATATGCTTCATGACATTATTCATATAGTTTCTTAAATGACCATTGATTTAAATTTATTTTGGGAGTTTATTGTCCAAAACTGTTTTGGGGAAAGTTGGCTCAAGTTAACGGGGGCTAGTTGTCACCTGTGCAAAGTAACCATGAATATGTGCGGCCTTTTTTATTGGTTTCTAGGAGTTTTACTACATAAACGATTGGCTGTAATTATACATTTGTCATTTTTGCTACCATAACCTAAGTTCGTTAGATAGAATAGGTTAGGAATAGCATATGCATTTGTTTTCTCGTTTTGTATTTTACCTTTATTTAGCGGGTGATTACCTACCCCAGACACTATGACCAACCATCCCTTATACACTGGGTTGAAAGTCGCACTTTTTTTTTCAAAATAATTATAATATCTGCTCATTGGATAATGGTAGAGAAAGTCTTTTTTTTTTCTTAAACTAGAATAAAAACACTATATATTGATATATAAATGTCATTTATAAATTAAGACCATGGGCTCTAAAAAAACAAAAGAAAAAAATGTGACTTCCAACCCCGGTCTCCCCTACATTATTAAAAAAAACTGTAAATTCACGTGTTAAATGCATGGAGAAAATTTAAAATTAACTAGCGACCACTTAGAATTAAAATTAAACATTGTTTGGATATTTTTTTTTCTGTTCTAAAACAATATTTTGTCTCTGGTCCGCAAAAATAATTGTTTAAAAACGAAGCACCCTAATACATATATTTCTTTTATGGTGGATAATTAAAATGTTATTGTTGGGATAAAATATTAAAAGCGAAATATGACAACTATTATTGGCCAGGAGTAGTATATAAATAATAAAAATTTGCAGTAATTTTAGTATTGGAAACGTTACGCACAAAAGTTTAATTAAAATCATTTAACTTATTATAAATGTAAAATAAATAATATTAAAAATCGTTATTATAATATTGAGTTGAAAGTGTTGAAAATTATTTTTAATATTAACACATTTTAAGCGGGTAACCAAATTGACTAAACTGATGTGCGTAGGGACAAAAATTGTTAAAATTGCGCGTGAAATTAGTACATATAAGGTGTTTCCCAAGATCTATCAGAGCCAAAAGGGGTGGTTGGGACAATTAATAGAACGTTTTCAAAAAGACACGTTAAAATAATCTAGTTTAGAGAAATTGAAAATTTAATTTTTTCCCAAAAACTGTTTGAGAACCCTAGCTTTTTTCTATTTATAATACAACAGTAATTGATATTATGAACGTACAAAGATCGCCCACGTTTATTTCACTTCCAGGGATTATTGATTGTTCGATAAGCTTTTATTATAAAACAAACAAATAGCTCGACTCGTATATTTATCTTGAACTTTATTATGATCTAGAATTTTAAATTAAAATTACAGAATCGATGATGGATCCTCTGAGCTGGCACAGCAGACTAAATAACCCGATTACGACAAAATAGTTAAGGCTTGAGGATGCCGCGTTTATTTAGCTAAAATGCCGACGTTTGAAAGTTTCAGTTTGCATCTTCAGGGCTATGCCTGATACTAAAGCACCCTTTGATCAGTTGTCGTTATATACCCTATGCTCCTGTCATGGAACTAATGCACAGAGTTATTCAACCATAACCTCAAAATTATAAAAATTTTGAGGGTAGTGCCAAATAATTAATTTAAACCTCGGTCTCTATTGAGATTGTTAGGATTTTTACCTATCTCAATGCCTTCACGATATTTCCTTGAAAGTATCCTTTCACAGTTGCCAGTTTTTCGGCCTTGTCATATAGAATTGGATGTCCAGTTTCAGACCAATGTTCTGCCAAAGCAGATTGTGAAAAATTACGATATTTGACGCACCGTTGGTGTTCTTTAATTCTAGTGCTTATGTTCCTCCGGTCTCTCATATGTACACTTTTCCACACGAGCACGGAATTTTATAAATCCCGGATGTATCAAGAGTAGGTTTTTTGTCCTTAGGGTTCGGAAGAATCTGAGAGATTTTCTTCTGAGGTCTGAAAATAACCTTGATGTTGTGTTTCCTAAGGACTCTACTGATACGGTCGGAGGTACCCTGAAGATACGGAAGAAACACCGTCTTTGTCGTTTCGTTTACTGGCAACTCAGCGTTGCTTTGGTCCGAGCCTAGTTTGGTTTTGAAACGTTTTATGGATCGGTAGATGTCCTTTTCCCATAGCCATTCTTCGACAAGGCATCAGTGATATGTTCTAATTCCTTATCTAAGGCTGTAGGTTCCGAAATTGTTAAAGCTCTATATACCAAAGAATTGATTACCGAGTTCTTCTGCGATGGGTGATGGTGTGACGTAGCATGTAAATATCGATCTGTATGTGTGGGTTTACGATAGACTTGATGGCCTAGAGAACCGTTCGATTTCCGTTCTACCAACACATCAAGAAAAGATATTTTCCGATTTTGTTCCGTTTCCATAGTAAATTGTATGTTGGGATGTTGAGAGTTCAAAAAGTCAAAAACCCGGAAGCGTGTCCTTGCCGTGACTCCAGATCACAAATGTATCATCAACATATCTAAACCAGGTTTTCGGTTTAAGCGGAGCGTTTTAAGATTTTGTTTTCAAAGTCTTCCATAAAAATGTTAGCTATGATAGGTGAGATTGGTGAGCCCATTGCAGCACCCGCGATTTGTTCAAAAATTCTCCTTGAAACTGGAAAAAGTCGACGAAAGACAATGCTTGATGAGCGGTAGTAGATTTTGAAATTTCGTTTGATTTTGTTATGATCTGTAATGTATCAGGTATTGGTACGTTTGTAAATACGACACGATATCAAAACTGACCAGAATATCTGAAGGATTCGTTTTAATTTTGGAAATTCTTTTAATAAAGTCCGTAGAATTTTGATACTAAAATTGTTTGAGCGTAATGTTTTGAAGAGGTTTTGTAAGAAATTTTGATAATTGATACGGGACCTGATGTTACTGACTATTGGACGTAATGGTATGGAATCTTTAATTTTGATAATTTTGAGGTTATGGTTGAATAACTCTGTGTGCATTGTTCCATGACATGAGCATGTATATAACGACCCCTGATCAAAGGGTGCTTTAGTATCAGACATCCAGTGAAGATGCAAACTGAAACGTTTGCGAAACGTCGGCATTTTGCTACATAAGACCGGCATCCATCCGAAGCCTTAACTAGTGTTGTGCGGTAATCTTAGTGTTAGTGACAGTGCTAGTGCCAGCTCCAGAGGATCCATCATCGATTCTGTAAGTGTTTTAATTTTATTATTAATAACCGCGAAAGCCTTAAGTTCAAAATTAGAAGCCTGTACGGAGAGGCTATCATTGGTTCGGTAAATTCTTTACCAAAATCAGGAAATCTTATGTATTCAATTGTGTTCATTGGCATTTTAAAACGGTGTCGCGACCAACGTGTGATACCAAAAGCCTTTCTATTACGAAGCCCTTATCCATCAAAAAAGGGCAGTGACATTCTTCGACTAGCGTCGTTGAAACTTATCAGGGAAAGAATTTCTTTCCTAAAACACCAAATTTCGAAATTATCGCAAGAACTTTTTAGACTACATCTATTTCTGGCTGCTACCCTGTCCAACGAGTTATGGCAGGTTCTTGATCGTGTTACTTACGAACAAGCCTTGCAATCTGCCGAGCTTAGGTCAGGAAAGCAGAAACAGAAGTTTCACAAAATTCAACCCCCAGCGGCAGTATCTGTGATGGGTGAAACTGTGAAAAACCTCAGCGAACATAAATTAACGCGTGATCAAATTTCGGTTTTGTCAAAAGGTCACAATTTTGCGGTAACTCCTAATAGAATTCCTACGGAGGAAATAATTAGTGAAATTGAAACAGCCATCTATCAATTACCTGTTGAAATTGGCAACGAAATTAGAACACGATCGGCCGTTATTTTGAAAAATCAAAATTCCGAAACAAAACCTAACGAATGAAGAACGTCGAGCATTACAAGAACTAAAAAGAATGATAAGATCCTTATTCTACCTGCAGATAAGGGAATTGTACAGTGGTTATGGACAGAACTGATTACTGCAGAAAGATCTTTTCATTATTAGATGATTCCAACACATATAGAAAACTCAAACGTAATCCGACTTCTTCAATTCAGCGCAAAACAATTGATTTTCTCAAAAATCTGGTCTTCCAACGGAAACGATCAAAACTCTCACACCTAAAGAATCGTCGGCTCCTAAATTGTATGGACTACCGAAAATTCACAAGGATTCCATACCATTACGTCCAATAGTCAGTAACATCGGAGGTCCCACGTATCAATTATCAAAATTTCTTACAAAACCTCTTCAAAACATTACGGGCTCAAACAATTTTAGTATCAAAATTCTACGGACTTTATTAAAAGAATTTCCAAAATTAAAACGAATCCTTCAGATATTCTGGTCAGTTTTGATATCGTGTCGTTATTTACAAACGTACCAATACCTGATACATTACAGATCATAACAAAATCAAACGAAATTTCGCAAAATCTACTACCGCTCATCAAGCATTGTCTTTCGTCGACTTTTTTCCAGTTTCAAGGAGAATTTTTTGAACAAATCGCGGGTGCTGCAATGGGCTCACCAATCTCACCTATCATAGCTAACATTTTTATGGAAGACTTTGAAAACAAAATCTTAAAACGCTCCGCTTAAACCGAAAACCTGGTTTAGATATGTTGATGATACATTTGTGATCTGGAGTCACGGCAAGGACACGCTTCCGGGTTTTTGACTTTTGAACTCTCAACATCCCAACATACAATTTACTATGGAAACGGAACAAAATCGGAAAATATCTTTTCTTGATGTGTTGGTAGAACGGAAATCGAACGGTTCTCTAGGCCATCAAGTCTATCGTAAACCCACACATACAGATCGATATTTACATGCTACGTCACACCATCACCCATCGCAGAAGAACTCGGTAATCAATTCTTTGGTATATAGAGCTTTAACAATTTCGGAACCTACAGCCTTAGATAAGGAATTAGAACATATCACTGATGCCTTGTCGAAGAATGGCTATGGGAAAAGGACATCTACCGATCCATAAAACGTTTCAAAACCAAACTAGGCTCGGACCAAAGCAACGCTGAGTTGCCAGTAAACGAAACGACAAAGACGGTGTTTCTTCCGTATCTTCAGGGTACCTCCGACCGTATCAGTAGAGTCCTTAGGAAACACAACATCAAGGTTATTTTCAGACCTCAGAAGAAAATCTCTCAGATTCTTCCGAACCCTAAGGACAAAAAACCTACTCTTGATACATCCGGGATTTATAAAATTCCGTGCTCGTGTGGAAAAGTGTACATAGGAGAGACCGGGAGGAACATAAGCACTAGAATTAAAGAACACCAACGGTGCGTCAAATATCGTAATTTTTCACAATCTGCTTTGGCAGAACATTGGTCTGAAACTGGACATCCAATTCTATATGACAAGGCCGAAAAAATGGCAACTGTGAAAGGATACTTTCCAAGGAAATATCGTGAAGGCATTGAGATAGGTAAAAATCCTAACAATCTCAATAGAGACCGAGGTTTCCAAATTAATCCTATTTGGCACTACCTCCCAAAATTTTTGATAATTTTGAGGTTATGGTTGAATAACTCTGTGTGCATTGTTCCATGACATGAGCATGGGTATATAAGACCCCTGATCAAAGGGTGCTTTAGTATCAGAGCATCCAGCCCTGAAGATGCAAACTGAAACGTTTGCGAAACGTCGGCATTTTGCTACAATAAGACGCGGCATCCATCCGGAAGCCTTAACTAGTGTTGGTGTCGGTAATCGGGTTAGTGTTAGTGACAGTGCTAGTGCCAGCTCCAGAGGATCCATCATCGATTCTGGTAAGTGTTTTAATTTTATTATTAATAACCGCGAAAGCCTTAAGTTCAAAATCTAGAATTTTGATTACAAATAAAAGACACACTGACCTACCCTATTGTTTTCCACTGGGTTACATTTAAATAGTTATAATTCATCTGCAACAAAGGGCTAAAAATGCTTGCAAAGTTTTATATGTGCAATGATGTTCGAACTCAAGCTAAAATCATCGTACAATTTACGCTCTCCCTTATAAAGTAGTGGGCAACCAGCAAGTAAAACTGCATCAGGAAAATTAAATCTCTGTGTCTTTAAATAAAAATATAGAAATAAGTGACAAAAATAACCTACCAGATTTGGAAAGAAATTAAAATCTGTATGTCAAAATATTAATTGTTTACGGAGTAAATGAATTGTTCAGAAAAGATCGTAAGATTTGCTTGACTAAAAATCGTGTAACCTATATCGTATTATGAATAACAGAAAATCATGACATACATACATGGACGATAAATGAAGTTGAAATATTTTAAGATGTTTTACTAATTTTGTCCTTTCTGTAAATATAAAAAAGCGAATAAGTCAATTTTGTCGTCTTAAAAATGTTATCGTTCATAAAATTGCAATTTATTACAAAATCGCTTAGTTTTTGAATTTTAATACAATACTTTTAATTATGT
The DNA here is from genome assembly GCA_036325965.1 of Sinopyrophorus schimmeli. Taxonomy (NCBI): domain Eukaryota; kingdom Metazoa; phylum Arthropoda; class Insecta; order Coleoptera; family Elateridae; genus Sinopyrophorus; species Sinopyrophorus schimmeli. Next base: position 103,791 of record JARFIZ010000145.1, read on the forward strand.
TGTTTTATCTTGGCGGAGTTTACTTTACCATTTCGTTTATACTTTACAAGATTGTTTTTATTCTTGAACTTGAAATTAAATTTATTTTTATAATCATTTAATATTGACATAGGTCAAAAATAACATTATATTTAGAATTTTAACACGTTAATATTTTTAGTAAAGGATTCTTCAGAAACAAGAATGTTTAAATTTGTCATCAGATTTTCTTCTTAAAGTATGCAATCGTAGGCTATTTCTTGTGCCTTTTGTTGTGTATGTCATAGTATGTCAAAGACACAATGTTATTAAATTTTCCTGACAGTTTTACTTGCTGGTTGCCAATGCTTGCAATTTAGTATTTAAAGTTCTATTTTTGACGCTTTGGTGTTTATCCAAGTTTTAATTAACATAAAATGCTTTTAATCCACAGTAGATAATTTATTTAATAATATTTAAAACACTTTGATATGATTTCTCTGCAGACTTACGCAAATTACCATCATAACTATTTTTTAATACGTTTAGATTTGTCATGTCATGTACCAGACTGACGTCAAATAGCAATCAGAGCTTGTTCGTAGGCAATAATTGATTCAAATAAGCGAGTACTTGTAATGAATGCCACCGCGATATAAGTTAAAAATTCAACATCAGCGCTTAATAATCGCACGTTTCTTAGATCATAGTTTTATGTATTTATCGTTGTTTTTTTGTTACTGTATTTATGTTAGCAATATTTGTCCTATTATTCTTGAACTTGAAATTAATTGTTTTACACGAATTAATAGTGACCTAGCTCAACAATAAATATGTTATTTCAAATTTAACACGTAAAAGAAACGGACACTTTATACTTACGAGAAAAATAAGTAGTACGTTTAGTTCCATTATTTATTCGTACAGTATAAATTCTTTTATGTGAAAACATCTTTTTGATGCGTTGTTTTTATTCAAGTTTTCATTAAGAATTTTTTTAAATGAATACACAAAATAAGGTAATTATGATAATAAAATTTAATACAGTTTAAAGTTGTCTTGTGACGAAAACAAAATTATCGGATTTTATAACATTACTTTCATAAGTCGTGTTTTACCATGATTAACAAAAGCATCAAGTCTCTTTTAAAAAGGAAAGAAGTGTTAAAGCTGATAAAGAGTGAAACTCGATATTTTAACTCAAGCACGTTTGTTTTAAAAATAAAATAATTTATGAGCAATTCATTTTATGTGTGTATAATAACAAGAATTGTTTTATCGTTTGAGGCCGTCGGATATGTTTTTAATTAGCCAATTTAACGTTGTCATAGGTCAAAAATGCGTTCTCAAAATATGGTCTCAATTTAGATTTTGCTATAACTTTGTCAAATCAATCAATTTAGAAATATTACCAAGTAGAAAGTCTTAAAAATTACAATTTGGCTCTGACAACTATTCGTAAACACCCTGTATACATTAACACATTTCAATAAAATTGATAAAATCACAATAATTTATTATTATATAAACAAATGTTAAAGAAGTATCGTTGACGAGTCTAAACAAAATTACGGGCTGTAAACCTATAGAGTTTTTATATCAATTTAAAATAAGACAGTTGGTATCAATTTCTTGAAACTGCCATTTTGAATTTAATTTTGACTTAATTTCTATATGAATTTTATGCAACCTAGTAACTTTTATATTAAAGTTTTTTGTAAATTTTCTAATTACAAAGTTATTTGACATTAGAAAATAACGATTTTCAGTTTTTACGATTATTTCGTAACTGTTCGAATTTTACAATTTTCTTAACGGAATCTGATTGGCACTAAAACTGCAAAACATTGCCTTTTAACCAAAGTTCTATCTTACTAATAAGAAAGATATCCATGTTAGCCTATTCAATTTGGGACACTGTATATATAAACGGTTGTTTTAAAATAAACAAACCATTGGACGCCGGTCACTGTGCAATTCAGTTTAATGATAATTTTTGTAATCAAAGAATTTTTATGAACATAAACTTACGTTTTTGCTCAAAGAAACTCGGGTTTTGGCATTGAGAAAATGCAATTAATAATAAAGGCAATATAAAAATATCGCTCAAACACACTAAATGTAAAAATTGTATATGCGTTCAACACAAGGGTAGAGAACAACACATGCAAAACATTTCCAGCGATACCGTTTCGAAAGTTTTTCGTTAATTTCGTTAAATCATATGTGCAGTGAATATTCAAATAAAAAGCGCAAAACCATTTAAGTATAATAAAGTCTTATAATCATATTTATGTAATATGATTTTGTAAATTATCTATACTAAATTATTTTTATTACACTTTTCAAACAAGAAAAGTATCGTATATTAATTAGTTGTTTTAAAATATAGTTCAAATAATAATAATTAAATCATGTCCATAATGCATATGAAATGTATCGTATTCAAAGCAAAGCGTTTTTAAACGTGAATCGTGGTTTCAACCACCGATCGCCTAGCGGTGAGTAGTTTATTCAGTGTGGGTCCGTAACATTGATAAAAATTCCAATATCGCGATGTATTCGCCACCTGGATCTTGTTACAATTTTTGTTTGTCGGCGCGCAGCTTTAAGGCCTACTGCTTAGTTTATTCTGATAGTCTTTTCTCAAAACCAGTACATTTAAAATGTATTCATATTATTTAAACCTCCAATAAAACAAGCTTCGTAAACCTGTCTTTTCCCGATAATTCGAAAACGCCGCTAAGGATTTTTTTCAAATTTTCTGAAAAGTTTCGGAAAACTGATCGACGCCTTTTGGCGGCGTCCCCTATGCCCACGGTATTCTCTAAATCGGCCTTTTTGGCAAAAAACAATTTTCGAAATCGCATTTTTGCGCCTTCTCTTTCGATTTTCTCGAAAACTAAAGCGACGACCTACTTTCAACAAGCGAGGAGGTACCCCTCAAATTAAACGGGCTATCGATTAAAAACAAAAAAAAGGGGTGGTCTTGTTGGAAAATTTTGAGCTACGGCCCTTTTCTCGAGTTGCATTTTCGAGCGTTCGCTTTGGAGGGCGTAGCGCCGTTTCGCGAAATACGGCCTCGCACCCCGATAACAAAATTTGCGTGCTTTCATGGCCTTTCCGATACCGAAAACCGCGTTTCGATACTCCCATTCGTTCCGAAACTACGATTTTTTTACTCCGTCGGGGCGTTGTGCCCACAAAAAATCGTCCTTTGGAGCCCTATAACGGGTCCTGGGAAACGTCCGGGAGCGACGAGACCCCAATGGACTTCAATCTGATGTCTGCCCAACAAGAGTCCTGCATGTCAAAACGACGTCGGAGCGTCCCCGGCGCCTCCACAGGAGCGCAAAAATTCTGAGAAATTTTTTGGAAAATAAAATCGCCCCTAACTTTTGAACGCGTGCCCTTATAGACTTTTGCTTTGTCGTCCCGAAAAGCGCTTAAGATTTCGAATTCGATACCAAAATTCCCGTCATCGCGACGCTTTGAATTACGTCGGTAGCGCATTTTTTAGCAAAAACGACGCCAACTTTTACGTAAAAAATTCACATTCGAAAGCGCCTTAGAGCCGTACGATAAGAGATAGCGTTTTGGTCTAATGGTGATTTAGAAGCGTCCATTCAGGACGCGTCTAATGACGCAAAACCGACGTCGATATCTCTTACGGTTCTTTTAAAAAATTAACGAACGTCCAGTTTTGTATACATTCTCGAAAGATTCTTCCGAATACGCTGTACAAGATGGTTGCTCTCTTATGCCGTTTCCGTATAAGGGGTATTTTAGCTCGCATTTTTTTTTATACGAATTAAATTTAACACTAAACAATCGTTAAAGGAAATGAGAAAAGTGATCCAAAAGTACTTCGACTACAAGAGAACGTAGTTATATGTAAGTAAATTGATAAAATTGATTTTTCTGATGTGAAAATTATAAGCACGCTTATGACGAATTTGAATAACAAGTCGTTGTGCGTAGACCCTTTGTCACCCTTATTTACCGTTGCTAAAGCTTTAGGTATCTACTCTTTGTTAATTTTAAAAATTATTTTTAACGTTATTGGAAATGCATTCTATTTTCTAACTACGTACCCATTCAGATTCGTACCTATCCACATTTTTCTAATTATTTGAAATAGGAAGAAGTTTATTTGTAGATGCCATCTTTTATATCATTATTTTCATTACTTTAGAATATTTTACAAAAAATTTCCCCAAAAACATTCCAAAACGTTATAATTTTTTAAACGACATTCCATTTATTCCTTTTTAATTTTCTATTTTGGTTAGGTTGATTACATTCATTAAATAATAGTTTATAACATTGGCTTATTTTATTTAATTAAATAGAATAAGTTGCAAATTATTATTGGAATGTAGAATTTTAACACTATTTCAAAACGCTTCATATTTAATTTAGTACAATGCCTAGACCTAAAAATAAAGGAGTTTTTTATATGTATTTATTGTTAAACATTAAATGGAAATATAACGCAAAATTTTAGTACAGTTGCACTCTGGGGTCAACGACCTTATATTTTGTGGCCTTTCTTAAAGTATTCATACTTATTTATTATCAATTGACACCGTCTAGGAAATACAGTCAACTCGCGTTATAACGAAGCTCGATATAACGAAAATCTCGATATAAAGAAAGAAACCGCCGGTCCCTTGAAAACCTCGGTTTATAACGAAAATTTTAATGAGTTTTGGTCCCCTCGATATAACGAAGTTTTCTTGACCAAAGTCTAATAATTTTTATTAAAAAAGTAAGTACTATAGGTATGTTATAAAATTTACATAATGTGTTCTACAAAATTTTGATTTTATTCTCAAGTATCTTTAATCTGGAGAACGCAATTGAACGGACACGCACAATCACCTGCTTACAAACTATAATTACGGATTTTTTTAGATTATACGTGTTTCTATTTCTATTATTTCTATTGGTTTTTTTATTGTTGTTTTCTATTGTTTTATTAAATTTTATTAAACGACTTCGAATTTGTGGTGTATTCGTTATATCGCGAGTTGACTGTACCTTATTAGTCGGAAACTTTGTGTGAAATAAACATTTCAAATTTCATAATTGCAATCAACAGTCGATCATACAATTTAAGAAACATTAAATTTATAATTTTGTCCAATAGACGTAGATTTCTAATTTTATTATAAATCACGTTGTGTATTTATTTTAAAATATTACGTAGAAATATGATAGAATAACATTCTTGATGCATTTGGACTTTGAGTTTAGTGACCTTCTTAGCAAAGCTGGTCAGTTTCAATTAAATAGACAAAGGCTGGGGCCAGGTAGTTTTGGATTTACAACCCTCATAAACATGGTAACAATAATTTATCGGAAAACTGGCCTGCAGAAAAGTATTTACATGCGAATGTAACATGAAAAGTTAAAGCAGTGAAACTGTAATAAGCGCCTTATTTAGGGATTGCTTACCGAAAAAACTCCTATTGGCTACGTTTCATGTTTTAATTTAAAGGATTAATTAAATCGTCGTGTATTACACGGCGATACAAGTGGGTAAAAGTGTAATACCTGTACAATAATTATATATATTTGAAATAATCTGTGAACTTCATTTGTTGCATGTTACAACTTTTATTATATACAATATTTTCAATTTTTTAATAGGTTTGAAATTCAGTTTGTTCTCCATTTTCTTCCAAAACTTTTTAACATTTTTAACCACTTTGTAAAAAGCGGAGAAACTTCATAAATAAATTAAGGATATCTTTAAAATTTTACCTGACACATAACAATATGTAGGTAAGGAAAACTGATTCTGTGAATCACTTATCCGAAAACTTGATTCATTTATATGGCGGTTTTAAATGTTGTTTATATAGTTTGATTTGGTTCTACAAATTTTGACCCATATAAGCGGCTGACTCATTTAAGCAGTGAACCACTTATGGGGACTACTGTATGTAACGTCACATTAGCGGAGGGTCTCACAAATGCGACGACGTGTAATAGGTAGGAGGAGGTGGCAAAAAAAATTGAAATTCGTGAAACGTAATTTCTGGATGGCCCTAATTAACAAGTTGATCACCGCTAATTCTTAACTAAAGATTAACTAAAATATATATATATATATATGTAAATATGATTAAAAAATTTATGTTTCTCATTTTGTATTTTGATAAATCTCTAAACATTTTCTAGAACTACAAAAGAATTACGCAGCTCTAATCATATTTATGAGTTAATATTAAAGTAATACTTAGGACAGGGTTTCATCGTAAAGTTTATTGTTTTATGATTTTATGAATGCGTCAACGGATCTTTGGAAACGTCTAAGGTGGATTCAACCCCACAAGGCCGAGTGACGCAAGTGTGCCAAAAATTGTTATATTTTTAATTTAGTCTCAGCGAAAAGAGCCGGAGGACCGTCCCTTTGCAAATAACGGATATAGAATTATCCGTGTTTCTTTTTGTTTTTACTGTCCTTCTACGACGCCCTTTAGCCGAATTAGAAGCAAAACAAAGTCGAGTTGCTGATTTGAACTTATCAATCGCAACCGTACAAGATGGTCGCTCTCATTATTATTTTAGATCGCATTTTTTAATACTAATTAAATTTAGGCGAAACAATAGTTAAAGAAAATGATAAAAGAAATCAAAAGACAGTTCGAGTACAAGAGTAGGTACGTTTAACATATAATTAAAATTGAAAACCGCCGTTGAGTCCGAAGGGGCATTCAAAATTTGATAAACGTCTTTCGTAAACAACTTACATATTTGAAAAGATGTTGGTGAAGAAAACCACGTTTAAAACTATTAAAATTTTTTAAAAGTATAATGGGGTTGACAAAGAGGATTGTCCATACGAGGCGTTAAATCCCCCCCCATTTTCGCAGAAATTTGATTACAGAATAAAATATAAGCATAATCAGTGAGTTTAACAGTGGTTTAAGAAAAGACTTAGGACATCGAGAACATGGTGAAAAAATGCATTGAAAATTTTTCTAAACGATAATTAAAAATAACTGAAATGATTAAAAATAATCTGACTTTAAAAAATAAATGAGCAAATAAAAACGAAATATTCATTTGCTTCTAACTGTATATTTTAGAAATTATTTAATTTGCAATCTAAATTTAAGAAAACCCGATAATTGTTATAAAATTATATTTACACTAAAAGTTCTGGATGTATAGAGTCGGCAATAATAGTGGAAGGTTTTGACACGGCGAAGAATTGCACGCAGTAAAATTTGGGAAATTAACTGGGGACGGTGACAGTAGCGTATACGCGAAAATTTTAGAATCAAGATCCTACCATTATTTAACTGTAAAAAATTGAATGTCGCAATCACTTATTGTAAAAATTAACGGTATTGACTACTAATACCGATTACCCGGCAAAACAATGTAAAATTTGAAAACACAATATTTTAAGATTTAGAACGGCGGTAAAAAAGCGAAAGTTATAGGAAAAATAATATACTTTCTTTAGAAGACAATATTAAAGAATTAGATAGAGATTGAATAAATACTCTTACTACGATGTGTGTGGTAATCACACTAATCGTTACAGCTATTTTGAAAAAAAAGATACCCAATGAAGATGAAGTTGATTACGTTGAATCTTTTAAAAAGCGAATTGTGTTTTAAAATTTATACATATTTAGTTGTTTTCAATAGCACTGTCGCAGAAACCCACATTTTAACAACGAAACTTAGATAATTGACACACCCGTCGTGAATCTACCTGCAAAAGAGAATCCGTCAAAGAGAGAAAAGTATTAGCCTTAAACCGTTCGTTTAACAATTTTAAATCTTAATAAGACGGCAGGTAGTGTATTTGAGTTTAAAAACAACAATAGATGCAGTTCAAATTTTATGACAAAGTTTTAGGGAGGCTTTGAGGGGTTCCTTAAGGCTGGAAACCGCCATGCATTTTCCCTATGCTACAACTTGGGGATTTCAAGAAAATCTAAGCCACGTAAAAGGTTGAATTTTTAGGACAACAAATTTAAGATAATTTTCTATGCCTCTCGAGAAAAAATCGAAAAATGTTTTTATTTTTATAAAAACAGGAAAACTGTAAAAAATATCAAAGTTGTCGAATCGGTAAAAACGACCGAGAGTCATAGAAATTCTTAAACAATTTAATATTCCATTAAAATTTTTGGAAAATATTTGTTAATCTTCTCTAAAGTCCCCAAGTTAATTTTCGAATAATTTCAAGCATATTTCATGCCTCTGCATTGATTTTAGTCGAGCTAGTACCTGGTAGATGGCAGTTCACGGTAAACTACTTGAAACGCTTGTATGAGATATTTTTTAAAATTTAAAATTTAAATACTTGTTTAACTTGAAAATGTGTAATAATCAACAAAGCTGTTAAAAATCTAATGTCCAATATTCATTATATATTTTCTAAATCGTTCATTATTATTTCACGATTTTGCTATCACGTTGTAATTGATATTTACTGAAATTCTTTTAACCACTACCCGCATACGCTCGAGTTATGTCGGGTATGAAACTGACAAAATGCACATGCCTGGGGTAAATCAGGACATCAATTTTAATGTTACTATATATTTTTTGGCAAAACATTTACGGAAATTTAAAACAAACATAAAAACTGTGATAAACAAGAGTTCTTTTATGTACTATATATACATATGTATAATATTAAAAATATTTCCATATAAATATTTTTTTTGTCCTTCTTTTGAAAATAATTGTCGGAAGTGGTTAAATACTTTTAAAATAATATACCTATATATATATTGCAATAGACGACGAGTTCTAAATACAGGAAGTTTGATTGATTCAATTTTAAACTTCTTACAATTAATGCTTTTCAACATTGTTTGAAAAAAAATTTACAGTAGGCATATTAGGTATATATAAAATATACTTAAAATAATAATGGTAACCTAATTCACATTTAATGGAAAATAGGCGCCAATTATAATTATCTTATTTTGTGTTTTAAATGGGATGAGTGACACAAAATATATAGGGTTTATTCTCAGACATTATGCAGTCGTACGTTCGTAGTGCACTCGCCAGTTTTGATTACAAACTTAATCGTAAAAATAAATTTAATTTTACAACAATAAAATTTTGAAAACAGAATTCAATTACATAGTATATAGAAATAAAACATAAATAGCCCTTTTCAATCACAGAATTTTTGTCGATTTGGACAATTTTAATTTTATTATTTCGGTTGTTAACAAAGAACAAAATTGTATAGGATTTGAGGTTGTTAGGTTGTAGGTTAAAAGTAAATATAACAGTTATGCAAGCAGTGACGGATTTAGTTGCTGCCGCCTTTTAAAAGATGAATTTCATTAATTTTGATAAATATTTTTATTCGCTCTAAAATTTTGACATTTCAAAAATTTACGCCTTCAAATTATGCTGTAGGGGGCCTCACGGTAGCTAAATCCATCACTTTTATCACTTTTTAGAAAAATACACATCACAAAGCACTTGTTAGAGTATACTGTAGTAACACGAAGCTACAATTTTTATTAATAAGAACAAAATATAAACTTTATAAATGAATAACATTTTATTACAAACGTATAATAATTTTAATACAAAATTTACAGTTTTGTTTGAAACAAGTTTTAACAATTAATGTTTAAATATAATAAAAGATACAAATTGTTTAAATAAAAAATTAACAAACTTATAATATTTACAAATCCTGCTAAAAATAAAAATGCAATGCAAAATTATTTATAATCCTAGGCTGCTCCTTTCTTTGTGATTTTAAAGATTTTAAAATGAAAATGATGAAGGTTCTGCTAAAATTAAAAATGTTATAATATTCGCATTATACCTATTTGTCAGAGATGATGCGTATGATCTACGGAGCAATTCAAAGCAGTTGAGCACATAGGATACGACAACCTAAAACAGATTTGATTTTAAAAAGTTTACCTAAATACGGCAATACAGCTCTTCTTTTAAGATGAAAGAATGCTATACGTCTGAACTTGCAATACAGATAGTATTTGAATTTGGAAAATTCATTCTTGTTTTGTTGATCTTCTGAAAACCATCACAGACGTAAATCACTATATTTCATAAAAAATTGTTTTATATGACAAAACTGATCAGATCTAAACATACCTAGACGTATTCAAATGCAAAATAATACAAATTAGTTCTTGATGAAAACAATTAAAACGTATATTGTTAATCCAAAAGCTTCGTAAAATAATCTTGATGATTTATAAAAATTTATTTCAAAAATATTAGTAGGAATAATGTAAATTATCTTTTTCTTCTTCTCAATTTTCTTCTGTAGAGTGGTTTGTAAAAGTTGTTGCTATTACTTGGATAAAAATTATTCGATGCGTAGTTTTTCTTTTTTATATGATGTCGAAATTTCACCATAGTCTTTGTGTACGTATGTAAGCATTTCTCTACACTTTTGCTAAGGTTATATCGCCTATATGGTAAACTGATCTTGATGTTTTCAAAAGAAATTTTCAATAATATTCTTTTGTACTAAGAATACCAAGGCATTAGAAATTGACTATTCTTTTATTAAAACAATGCATATACATAAGAAAATGGATACCTATAAAAAATAAAATCTAAGTAAGTACATTAACTTACTATTAATTTTTTCATTCTTTTCTGAATAGCCTGTAGAATGTATTCTGGATCAGAACAATAGCTTCATTGTATGTAAAGTACGCAAAAATAATTTCCAATACTGTATATAAATTTGCAATTAGAGTAGAATCTAAAAAAACACACTAAGCGAGTCCAAAAGGACCATCCATAAATTACGTCACACTAATTTTTGATTTTCTGCCTATCGTCACACGTAGTCACATTTGTAGACCGTTGAACAGTTCCAAAATTATTTTTTATTTCTATTACAAATATTTTTTAATGAAATCAACATCAAATGAAATATTTTAAATAATTGACAAAATAAAAACTAATTTACCATGACTGCCATTTATGTTTGAAACAAAATGTGTATAAGAAGGCAAATGACCACAATGGTCGTATACCTAATTTGATCAATATATTTGTATTATATAATTCAATTTATTAATTTTTTTTGATTATATTTTTTATTTTATATAATTATTTGCATTTCTTTTTTCAAATATGAAAACAAAATAATTTTAGTTTATTTTACTACGTACGATAACGTTATTATTTTAAACCTTACCAGTAGGCATTTTAAAAATAACAAGGTTTCTAAAGTTCGTTCGAAATACAGTTTTGCTGCTTAGATTTGTACTTCGAGAATCATAAACTTGCAGGTTGTAAGATTACAGGACAGGTATTGTTGTATTTTCGTAGAAGTGGAGTTAGCTAGTTATTTATAAAATTGTGTGAATAATGTCACAAATTTTTTAGGCTTTAAAAATTTTAATCTTTACTAACATTCGGTCAATAGTTCCTCATCTAATTTCTACTTAATTTAAAAGCAACTGAAAAACATAAAACGGCATGGAATAAAAGCATTCAATGGTATTAAAAGAGCGACTGAAAGTAATGGAAACGAGAATAACTATTTTTGTTTCTAAATTAGAAATACAGAATATTCTTTAAATTGCTGTTTAATTTATTTTTAATTAATTCAAACTTGTTAATCAAAATGTCAATCGATTAAACAGTAATTGGGACGAAACATTTTGTTATATGGTTTCTTTAAAGAAAACTATTAAACCATAAGATACATATGTATGTGTTTACGTATGTAGGTAAAAGCTCCTTATTCGGGTGATACGTTCGTAATTATTCAATACTATATAATTTGTATTATAAGGAATGCGTTCCAGGTTAGAAAATTAAAACAAAATTATAATAAAAGCAATTTAATAAGCGATTTTAAACAATTTAAAGAATCTTTTATTTAAAAAGTTCTATTTTCCTTTAATTTCTCTCGGTATTATAAATTGCACTGATTTGGAGATGAAATGATAAGTTGAAGTAATAAAACAAAAATCGGCATCGTGGCGGAAACGGCTTTATCAAAGGCCATAGCGGCACGTGTAAGGTTCGGATTCAAAAATAAAGAAATTATCACCGCATAGACAGCAAGTGGTCGCAATACCGATAACGCAAATAACGGACGTGAATAAGGAGGTTTGACCGTAGGTATAATTTTTTAAAAGAAACGAAACAGATGGAAATAATCTTTAACAAAATTAATTTTAAAAGATTGCTAATAATTCAGTTAAACTGATCTGTTGATAAATAAAATATATAAATAATATTAGAAAAATTAACACCTGTTGTAACTTTCTTCCGATATGAAAGAAAATTCATTTAAAGTTGTGGGAGAATTGGAATTCAAACTAGGCACATTAGTGTCTATAGTCGTAATTCCATTTTGATTTACACCAACACTATTTAAAAACAACTATAAATTATAAGAAAATAAATACTCTTATAAACAAACCGTTGGACGTTGGTTAGTATTTACTTGATTAATGCTTGCCTTTTGGCAAACGAAGAATTTTTATGGTTGCTAATAAAAATTTACCTTATGACAATACAATTGCAATCCCTTAAATTGGCATTATTCGTAATAATAAAATATTTCACTTTAAATGACAAAAAAAATTATAATACAAATACATAATCTCATCCACTATAAAAGCAATGGACTCTGATTTGAACGATTTAACATTATAAATTATTACAGTTATATGTATTTTTAGGATTATTTTAAGAGTTAAAATTTAACTAACACTGTTAAGTAATTCAATACATTTTATCTATTTTTAAGCACACTTTATAATTATATTCCAATGTCGCTTTTTAATAAAGCAACGATTTATTAATCGGGTGCAATTATAATATTTAAATACATACAAGGTATAGATTATTATATGTATATTAAGGTTTTTATATTTATATTTAAAGATAGTTAAAATTGTTAACAAAGAGGAATGAACGTGTTAATATTTAAAATAAAATTATTATTAATTGTTTAGAACTTTTTATAATTATATTCTCGTAAACACAATAAAGATGCAAAACGCATGTTACGAATACGGCATCTATAAAATAATTTTTGTCTGTTCAGTTAGAAAATTGTTTAGAAAACGGTTTAAACAAATATGTCTCATTGTTTGTTTTTGATGTTGCTTGCGTTCAATTGTCCACATAATAGGATGTAATGGGAAGATTTGAATTATCGGTAAAACAGAGCAAGGTAAAGCTTAATATAAAATACAGTCAACTCGGTTATAACGAATTTCAAGGGACCCTATACCAATCTGTATTTCTACTTTGGTTCGCATTGGGATTAAAAATACAAATTTGCCGACTTACCTGCCACCTACCAGATATTGCGATTTGTGTTTGTCAAACCGCAGCCTTAACATAATTTTTTTTGTCTGTTCAGTTAGAAAACTTCCGTTTAGAAGAACGGTTTAAACAAATATGTGCGCTCCGGTGTGTGTGTGTGTGTGTTTGGTGTGTGCGTGCTGTGCGCGTTCAATTGTCCACATAATCAGGATGTAATGGGAAGATTTGAATTATCGGATAAATACAGAGCAAGGTAAAGCTTAATATAAAATACAGTCAACTCGCGTTATAACGAATTTCAAGGGACCCACGAAAAAGTTTGTTATATCGAAAATTCGTTATATCGAAATTCTTTATTATAAAAGCATAAATTAACAAACTTTTACAAATTTATTTAGAGATATAGAATAAATCAATCCAATACACCACAAATTCGTTGTCGCTTAATAAAATAACCAATATAACGCATAAATGTATTTTTTTAATAAAACAATAGAAAACAACAATAAAAAAACAATAAAAATAGAAACAAGTATAATCTAAAACAAATCCGTAATTTTAGTTTGTATGCAGGTGACTGTACGTGTCCGTTCAATTGCGTTCTCCATATTTAAGATACTTGAGAATACAATGTTGTCCAGGTCATGGCTTTGCAAGTAATTGATAATTGATAGTGTTAAGTTTGCATTGCTTTAAGATAAAAAAATCAAAAATTATGTAGAAACACATTATGTAAATTATATTACATACCTACAGTACTTACTTTTTTACCAAAAATTATTAGACTTTGGTCAAGAAAACTTCGTTATATCGAGGGGACCAAAACCCATTAAAATTTTCGTTATAAAGCGAGATTTTCAAGGGACCGGCGGTTTCTTTCTTTATATCGAGATTTTCGTTATATCGAGCTTCGTTATAACGCGAGTTGACTGTATATAGTTTCTTGTGTACAGTAATCCCTCGACATTGTCGAGGGTTACGTTCCAGAAAAACTTCGCGAATGTTAAGTCTATCTTAATGTGAAAATAAGGGGGTTACGTTCCACAATGGTTAATATACGTTATATACAGGGTGTTTCCAAACAATTGTCAGAGCCGGAAATTGCTGGTGGGGTGATCTATTCCAAGAATTTTTATTTGGTATTATTTTAAATCCATTGATTTGAAAAAGTTATAGCAAAATTAAAGTTTAGCCCATATTTTGAAAAACTGCAAATTTTTGACCTATGACAACGTTAAATTGCCTAATTAAAAAACATATCCGACGGCCTCAAACAATAAAACAATTCAAAAAATTCTTAATAAAACTTGAATAAAACCAACGCATCAAAAATATGTTTTTACATAAAATAATTTATACTATACGAACAAATAATGCAACGTTATTTTCACAGATAGTTTGTTTGTTTTGGACACGTTCGTTTAAATTTTGTATTTTTATTCGATTGTTCTAATTTTTGACATTCGTGGCTGCGGAGCAGCCCAGCGATATTTATCGATGCTCCGGCTTTACAACGTTATTTTTACAGATAGTTTGTTTGTTTTGAACGCGTTCATTTAAATATTGTATTTTTCATTCGATTGTTCCAATTTTTGAATACGGGCTGCATAGCAGCCAGCAATATTTAGCGATACTTCCGCTTTATAAGATTTTTTACAACTTTTGTTTTTGTTACGTTTGTTTAAATTTTATATTTTTATTCGATTTTAATAGTTTTTCATGTTTTTGTTTGTACCAATACATTTTGAGAACTAATCATGACACACTCGATTCAAACGGTTTAAAATTAATGCTTAAGTGATTTTTCACAATCTGCTTTGGCAGAACATTGGTCTGAAACTGGACATCCAATTCTATATGACAAGGCCGAAAAACTGGCAACTGTGAAAGGATACTTTCCAAGGAAATATCGTGAAGGCATTGAGATAGGTAAAAATCTTAACAATCTCAATAGAGACCGAGGTTTCCAAATTAATCCTATTTATGACTACCCTCCCCAAAATTTTTGATAATTTTGAGGTTATGGTTGAATAACTCTGTGTGCATTGTTCCATGACATGAGCATGGGTATATAACGACCCCCTGATCAAAGGGTGCTTTAGTATCAGAGCATCCAGCCCTGAAGATGCAAACTGAAACGTTTGCGAAACGTCGGCATTTTGCTACAATAAGACGCGGCATCCATCCGGAAGCCTTAACTAGTGTTGGTGTCGGTAATCGGGTTAGTGTTAGTGACAGTGCTAGTGCCAGCTCCAGAGGATCCATCATCGATTCTGGTAAGTGTTTTAATTTTATTATTAATAACCGCGAAAGCCTTAAGTTCAAAATCTAGAATTTTGATTACAAATAAAAGACACACTGACCTACCCTATTGTTTTCCACTGCGGTTACATTTAAATAGTTATAATTCATCTGCAACAAAGGGCTAAAGAGAGTGGCGTTGCGCAAAGGTTTTATATGTGCAATGATGGGTTCGAACTCAAGCTAAAATCATCGTACAACTTTTACGCCTCTCCCGCTTATAAAGTAGTGGGCAACCAGCAAGGGTAAAACTGCATCAGGAAAATTTCCCCAATAACATCTCTTGTGTCTTTGAATACTCTAAGACATATACGACAAAAGGCACAAGCGGCGAAATAACCTACGCACGGCACTTTAAGGAAAGAAAGGGTTAAAATCTGTATGTCAAAATATTAATTGGGTTTACGGAGTAAATATGAATGTTGTTCAGAAAAGATCGTAAGATTTGCTGACTAAGAAATCGTGTGCAACCTATATCGTATTATGAATAACAGAAAATCATGCATACATACATACATGGACGATAAATGCAAGTCTGCGAAATATTCTCTTAAGACGCCTTTTACTAATTTTGTCCTTGTCATGTAAATATAAAAACAGCGAACTCGAAGCCAATCTTTGTCGTCTCTAAAATGTTATCGTTCATAAAATTGCAATTTATTACACCGGAAATCGCTTATGTGTTTATGAATGTTAGTAATACAATACTTTTAATTATGTTGTTTTATCTTGGCGGAGTTTACTTTACCATTTCGTTTATACTTTACAAGATTGTTTTTTATTCTTGAACTTGAAATTAAATTTATTTCTTATAATCATTTAATATTGACATAGGTCAAAAATAACATTATATTTAGAATTTAACACGTTAATATTTTTAGTAAAGGATTCTTCAGAAACAAGAAGTGCGTTTAAACCCTTTGTCATCAGACCTTTCTTCTTCTTAAAGTGCCATGCCCGAATCCGGGCGTAGGCTATTTCCTTGTGCCTTTTGTTGTGTATGTCATAGTATGTCAAAGACACAAGGTGTTATTGGGGAAATTTTCCTGGGACAGTTTTACCTTTGCTGGTTGCCCAATGCCTTGCAAGGGCTTTAGTATTTAAAGTTCTATTTTTGACGCTTTGGTGTTTATCCAAGTTTTAATTAACATAAAATGCTTTTAATCCACAGTAGATAATTTATTTAATAATATTTAAGAACACTTTGGATATGATTCTCTGCAGACTTACGCAAATTACCATCATAACTATTTTTTCCAATACGTTTAGATTTGTCGGATGTCCACTCGTACCAGACTGGGACGTCAAATAGCAATCAGAGCTTGTTCGGCGGTAGGCATAATTGACCTTCAAAGGTGGAAGCGAGCTACTTGTAATGAATGCCACCGCGATATAAGCAAAATTCAACATCAGCGCTTAATAATCGCACGTTTCTTAGATCATCAGCCTTTTATGTATTTATCGTTGTTTTTTTGTTACTGTATTTATGTTAGGCAATATTTGTCCCCTATTATTCTTGAACTTGAAATTAATTGTTTTTACACCGAATTAATAGTGACCTAGCTCAACAATAAATATGTTATTTCAAATTTAACACGTAAAAGAAACGGACACTTTATACTTACGAGAAAAATAAGTAGTACGTTTAGTTCCATTATTTATTCGTACAGTATAAATTCTTTTATGTGAAAAACATCTTTTTTGATGCGTTGTTTTTTATTCAAGTTTTCATTAAGAATTTTTTTTTAAATGAATACACAAAATAAGGTAATTATGATAATAAAATTTAATACAGTTTGGAAAGTTGTCTTGTGACGAAAACCACCCCCAAATTATCGGATTTTTATAACACTTACTTTCATAAGTCGTGTTTTACCATGATTAACAAAAGCATCGGAAGTCTCTTTTTAAAAAGGAAAGAAGTGTTAAAGCTGATAAAGAGTGAAACTCGATATTTTAACTCAAGCACGTTTGTTTTAAAAATAAAAATAATTTATGAGCAATTCATTTTATGTGTGGTATAATAACAAGAATTGTTTTATCGTTTGAGGCCGTCGGATATGTTTTTTAATTAGCCAATTTAACGTTGTCATAGGTCAAAAAACCTGCGGTTCTCAAAATATGGTCTCAATTTAGATTTTGCTATAACTTTGTCAAATCAATCAATTTAGAAATATTACCAAGTAGAAAGTCTTCCAAAAAATCCCCTCCACCACCCATTTCCGGCTCTGACAACTATTCGTAAACACCCTGTATACATTAACACATTTCAATAAAAATTGATAAAATCACAATAATTTATTATTATATAAACAAATGTTAAAGAAGTATCGTTGACGAGTCTAAACAAAAATTACGGGCTGTAAACCTATAGAGTTTTTATATCAATTTAAAATAAGACAGTTGGTATCAATTTCTTGGAAACTGCCATTTTGAATTTAATTTTGACTTAATTTCTATATGAATTTTATGCAACCTAGTAACTTTTATATTAAAGTTTTTTTTGTAAATTTTCTAATTACAAAGTTATTTGACATTAGAGAAAATAACGATTTTCAGTTTTTTTACGATTATTTCGTAACTGTTCGGAATTTTACAATTTTCTTAACGGAATCTGACTTGGCACCTAAAACTGCAAAACATTGCCCTTTTAACCAAAGTTCTATCTTCACTAATAAGAAAGATATCCATGTTAGCCTATTCAATTTGGGACACCCTGTATATATAAACGGTTGTTTTAAAATAAACAAACCATTGGACGCCGGTCACTCGTGCAATTCAGTTTAATGATAATTTTTTTGTAATCAAAGAATTTTTATGAACATAAAACTTACGTTTTTTGCTCAAAGAAACTCGGGTTTTTGGCATTGAGAAAAATGCAATTAATAATAAAGGCAATATAAAAAATATCGCTCAAACACACTAAATGTAAAAAATTGTATATGCGTTCAACACAAGGGTAGAGAACAACACATGCAAAACATTTCCAGCGATACCGTTTCGAAAGTTTTTTCGTTAATTTCGTTAAATCATAGTGTGCAGTGAATATTCAAATAAAAAGCGCAAAACCATTTAAGTATAATAAAAGTCTTATAATCATATTTATGTAATATGATTTTGTAAATTATCTATACTAAATTATTTTTTATTACACTTTTTCAAACAAGAAAAGTATCGTATATTAATTAGTTGTTTTAAAAATATAGTTCAAATAATAATAATTAAATCATGTCCATAATGCATATGAAATGTATCGTATTCAAAGCAAAGCGTTTTTAAACGTGAATCGTGGTTTCAACCACCGATCGCCTAGCGGTGAGTAGTTTATTCAGTGTGGGTCCGTAACATTGATAAAAATTCCAATATCGCGATGTATTCGCCACCTGGATCTTGTTACAATTTTTGTTTGTCGGCGCGCAGCTTTAAGGCCTACTGCTTAGTTTATTCTGATAGTCTTTTCTCAAAACCAGTACATTTAAAATGTATTCATATTATTTAAACCTCAAAAACAAGTTCGTAAACCTGTCTTTTCCCGATAATTCGAAAACGCCGCTAAGGATTTTTTCAAATTTTCTGAAAAGTTTCGGAAAACTAAACGACGCCTTTTTGGGGGCTCCCTATGCCCACGGTATTCTCTAAATCGGCCTTTTGGCAAAAACAAATTTTTGAAATCGCATTTTGCGCCTTCTCTTTCGATTTTCTCGAAAACTAAAGCGACGACCTACTTTCAACAAGCGAGGGGGTACCCTCAAATTAAACGGGCTATCGATTAAAAAAAAAAGGGGGGTCTTGTTGGAAAATTTTGAGCTACGGCCCTTTTCTCGAGTTGCATTTTCGAGCGTTCGCTTTGGAGGGCGTAGCGGCCGTTTCGCGAAATACGGCCTCGCACCCCGATAACAAAATTTGCGTGCTTTCATGGCCTTTCCGATACCGAAAACCGCGTTTCGATACTCCCATTCGTTCCGAAACTACGATTTTTACTCCGTCGGGGCGTTGTGCCCACAAAATCGTCCTTTGGAGCCCTATAACGGGTCCTGGGAAACGTCCGGGAGGCGAGACCCCAATGGACTTCAATCTGATGTCTGCCCAACAAAAGTCCTGCATGTCAAAACGACGTCGGAGCGTCCCGGCGCCTCCACAGGAGCGCAAAAATTCTGAGAAATTTTTTGGAAAATAAAATCGCCCCTAACTTTTGAACGCGTGCCCTTATAGACTTTTGCTTTGTCGTCCCGAAAAGCGCTTAAGATTTCGAATTCGATACCAAAATTCCCGTCATCGCGACGCTTTGAATTACGTCGGTAGCGCATTTTTTTAGCAAAAACGACGCCAACTTTTACGTAAAAAATTCACATTCGAAAGCGCCTTAGAGCCGTACGATAAGAGATAGCGTTTTGGTCTAATGGTGATTTAGAAGCGTCCATTCAGGACGCGTCTAATGGCGCAAAACCGACGTCGATATCTCTTACGGTTCTTTTTAAAAAAATTAACGAACGTCCAGTTTTGTATACATTCTCGAAAGATTCTTCCGAATACGCTGTACAAGATGGTTGCTCTCTTATGTCGTTTCCGTATAAGGGGTATTTTAGCTCGCATTTTTTTTTTATACGAATTAAATTTAACACTAAACAATCGTTAAAGGAAATGAGAAAAAGTGATCCAAAAGTACTTCGACTACAAGAGAACGTAGTTATATGTAAGTAAATTGATAAAATTGATTTTTCTGATGAGAAAATTATAAGCACGCTTATGACGAATTTGAATAACAAGTCGTTGTGCGTAGACCCTTTGTCACCCTTATTTACCGTTGCTAAAGCTTTAGGTATCTACTCTTTGTTAATTTTAAAAATTATTTTTAACGTTATTGGAAATGCATTCTATTTTCTAACTACGTACCCATTCAGATTCGTACCTATCCACATTTTTCTAATTATTTGAAATAGGAAGAAGTTTATTTGTAGATGCCATCTTTTATATCATTATTTTCATTACTTTAGAATATTTTACAAAATTCCCAATAACATTCCAAAACGTTATAATTTTTTAAACGACATTCCATTTATTCCTTTTTAATTTTCTATTTTGGTTAGGTTGATTACATTCATTAAATAATAGTTTATAACATTGGCTTATTTTATTTAATTAAATAGAATAAGTTGCAAATTATTATTGGGAAAGTAGATTTTAACACTATTTCAAAACGCTTCATATTTAATTTAGTACAATGCCTAGACCTAAAAATAAAGGAGTTTTTTATATGTATTTATTGTTAAACATTAAATGGAAATATAACGCAAAATTTTAGTACAGTTGCACTCTGGGGTCAACGACCTTATATTTTGTGGCCCTTTTTTAAAGTATTCATACTTATTTATTATCAATTGACACCGTCTAGGAAATACAGTCAACTCGCGTTATAACGAAGCTCGATATAACGAAAATCTCGATATAAAGAAAGAAACCGCCGGTCCCTTGAAAACCTCGGTTTATAACGAAAATTTTAATGAGTTTTGGTCCCCTCGATATAACGAAGTTTTCTTGACCAAAGTCTAATAATTTTTATTAAAAAAGTAAGTACTATAGGTATGTTATAAAATTTACATAATGTGTTCTACAAAATTTTTGATTTTATTCTCAAGTATCTTTAATCTGGGGAACGCAATTGAACGGACACGCACAATCACCTGCTTACAAACTATAATTACGGATTTTTTTAGATTATACGTGTTTCTATTTCTATTATTTCTATTGGTTTTTTTTTGTTGTTTTCTATTGTTTTATTAAATTTTATTAAACGACTTGAATTTGTGGTGTATTCGTTATATCGCGAGTTGACTGTACCTTATTAGTCGGAAACTTTGTGTGGGAAAAAAACATTTCAAATTTCATAATTGCAATCAACAGTCGATCATACAATTTAAGAAACATTAAATTTATAATTTTGTCCAATAGACGTAGATTTCTAATTTTTTTTATAAATCACGTTGTGTATTTATTTTTTAAAAAATTACGTAGAAATATGATAGAATAACATTCTTGATGCATTTGGACTTTGAGTTTAGTGACCTTCTTAGCAAAGCTGGTCAGTTTCAATTAAATAGACAAAGGCTGGGGCCAGGTAGTTTTGGATTTACAACCCTCATAAACATGGTAACAATAATTTATCGGAAAACTGGCCTGCAGAAAAGTATTTACATGCGAATGTAACATGAAAAGTTAAAGCAGTGAAACTGTAATAAGCGCCTTATTTAGGGATTGCTTACCGAAAAACTCCTATTGGCTACGTTTCATGTTTTAATTTAAAGGGATTAATTAAATCGTCGTGTATTACACGGCGATACAAGTGGGTAAAAGTGTAATACCTGTACAATAATTATATATATTTGAAATAATCTTTAACTTCATTTGTTGCATGTTACAACTTTTATTATATACAATATTTTCAATTTTTAATAGGTTTGAAATTCAGTTTGTTCTCCATTTTCTTCCAAAAACTTTTTAACATTTTTAACCACTTTGTAAAAGCGGAGAAACTTCATAAATAAATTAAGGATATCTTTAAAATTTTACCTGACACATAACAATATGTAGGTAAGGAAAACTGATTCTGTGAATCACTTATCCGAAAACTTGATTCATTTATACGGCGGTTTTAAATGTTGTTTATATAGTTTGATTTGGTTCTACAAATTTTGACCCATATAAGCGGCTGACTCATTTAATTTTATGACGTTTTAGAGAGGCAAAATTTAAGGGGTTCCTCAACATCTATTTTTTTTGTCTGTTCAGTTAGAAAACTTATGTTCAGAAGATCGGTGCGCTGTGTATATATATATATATATATATATATGTGGGTTCGTGTGTGTGCTGGTGCGCGTGTGTGCGCATGTGTGATTTCCCACCAAAGCAGGACGAAATGGCAGGACGTGAGGACATTAAAAAAAGCAAGGTAAAGCTTATTATAAAAAAATAGGTTTTTGTGTTATCTTTTTAAAATAACTTTAAAAGGGCATATGATTATAAGCATGTCAAAATTGCCGGGGGCAATATTTAAACGCTACTTTGGGGGTACGTAAGGTACTTATAAAGTACTAAGACCGTGAAAATCTTAGATTTTTAACTCAGCCTGTTTTCGAGAAAATAAAAAATACTAAAAACTTGAATTTTTTTACTCAGGAACGGCTTAATCGATTTTGATAAAATTTGAGTGTGTTATAGTAACGCAGGACAAAATAACAGTTGTATAAAATTTCATTATCCAGTAAAAACAAATTAAAAAATATTTTTTTATGTATGGTATTATTTGGGCCAAATTATGAAATAATTTTTTAGAAGCCTTACATTCTTTTATATAATAGGGGAGCGTTCCCGGGTATGAGACGAGCTCCAGATATGAGACAGTCAATTATTTTCATTATGGAATGTTAATATGGCCGATCTGAATACTGTCAAATATTTCTTTGATCATCAGTCAGTTTTTGTGCTAAGAGTGAAATGAATCGACGCATTGCTTATATTACCTGCAAACATCGTATGTGAAATAGCATGGGGAAAAAGTTTTAGATTTTTTTTAAAGTGTTGTTTTTTTGATGTAAATCAATTAAAAAAGGAAAGTGTAATGTATAGCATTTAGTGTTTTTCTTATATTTTACGATACAATATTGAATTAGGCCAAAATGTGGTTGGAAAACAATTTTTTTTTTAAATTATTAAAATGTTGTCATTGTCCGAATATGAGACACAGCATATTACCACCATCCAATTTTTTTGAAGTGCGCAAACGTGTACAAGCATCTACACATGCAAACATTGCGACGATTATGAAGAGGAAATTGATAAATAAAAATTATGGAAAACATAAAAAATTAAAAATTTGAAATAAATATGAGGTTTTCAGTTTATATTTTACAATTTTTAATGTATTTTTGTAAGTGTCTCATACCTAGATACAAATCTTTTTCTTGTCAAAAAAATGATGGTTAGAAAATTGTTCATAAAATTTAGCATGTTAATGGAATCACAAAACTTTCTGCGGATAAAAGTTGTGTATTTTCATTACCTTTCCAACAGTGAATAGAACACCCGACTTTATTTAACCAGTAAAAAAATTTGGATCATAAACAAAACCCGTCTTATACCCGGGTACACTTCCTTATATATTTTTTCAATTGATTCTAAGTGGTACGCCCCACAAAAAAAATAAAAATTATATTTTACTATAAAGGCCTTAAGCATAGTGACTCAGTCGCAGAGGAATATCGTAACCATCTTTCGACAATAGGTATAGGTTGGTTGTAATAAGATACATTGATCGTGCAACTTTTAGATTTTTATTTTAGTTTAGTAATAAATAAAAAAAAATAATTTTAATACGATTTAACCGATTTTAGCGAAATTGGACACATTATAAATGTATATAAGGCTATACTCCGCAGAAGAACAGCTTATAATCTTCATTTTTCGTTAATTCGAAGCATTTTATAATTCCGTAAATTATAGTTTTGATTAGTAAATATTTCCAAACTCGAAGTTAAATTTTACAACTTTCTATAAAATACCGGGAGGGTTAAGAACGTCTAGGTTCCCTCTTATTGCTGGCTAAAAGCTCTATTGTAAACTAAGGTGTTTTGACGGTGGCACTTCAATGGGATTTAAAAACTAATTTATGTTTAAATGCCTTATTGACAGTTATGAATTTTAAAAGGGTTTTACCGTTTATTTCACAAGAAAAGAAACTATTTTTGCATTTTAGTTTTCAGTTTGAAAGATATACGCGGACTAACAAATGTGTTTTACGTTCTTTATAGTTTGTAACAGAGTATAACAGAAAATCTAAAAAAATTTAATACTTTTTCTAAAATTAATTATTTACGTATTAACATGGAGTGTAAACGAAAATTAAAAAGTTTAAGCATAAGGGAGAAAATTAATCTTATAAAAGAAGTGGAACGTGGGCTCAAAAGAAAAAAAAAATATAGCGAAAGACTTTGGTATTTTCGCAAAGACTTTATCAACCATTTTAAAAACCACTGACTTAATTGTAGCTGCTGAAGATAAAAAATGACCACCATTCTAGAAAAAGGCTAAAAGTGCCTCCTTTTCCAATCTGGAGAAGGCTATGATTGAATGGTTTAGGTATGCACGTAATAAAAATATTCCGATTTCGGGACCTGTACTGTTACAAAAATTAAAAGAGTTCGCGCGCCTATTACATTATGATAATTTCAAAGCAAGTCAGGGTTGGCTGGAGAATTTCAAAAAAAAAAGAACCTCGTCATTCAAAATGTAATATGTGGTTAAAGTGCAAAAGTGTCTGAAAACGATTGTGAACTTTGGAGGCATAAAGTCTTAATACCATTACTGCAAGAATATGAACATAGCAATATTATTAACGCAGATTAAACTGCTTTGTTTTTTAAATGCTTACCGGATAAAACTTTGACTTTTTTAAATGAAAAGTGTTACGGTGGGAAACGCAGTAAGGAAAAAGTGACTTTGATGGTAGGAGCTAAAAATGAATGATATATATATATATATATACTTATATGTAAGTGTGTAACTGACTTTTTTTAATAACTCGAATTATTGATAATTCGAATTACTTTGGTGTCCCTTCGACTTCGACTTATCGAGGTTCGACTGAATGCCAAATCATGGCCAAAACAGTCTCATATTTATTTTTGTGCCATCTTCATTGGGCACTGCGTTTTTTTGTTTTTTTTAAGGTTTTGATTTCATCCGTACCATCTGTGAATAAATTATACTGTCGAAAATGCCATTTAGGAATGCTCTGTTTATTTTTCTACCGATATTGATCATTTTTATGTCATTTTGCGTTTCTTATCAACTATTAATTTTAA